>JANAVB010042646.1:0-95000 GCA_029216955.1 Iris pallida | reverse complement strand
TAAAACAAATTAAATATTACAAATGCTATTAAAACATTTCAAATAATTACAAAAGGATAGATTTGACTTAAAAACTATTTAAAAATTATCTAAAAATTCTAGAAAAATTTCTAAAAATCATAATAAATTATTTTAAACTAAATAGGTCATTAGCAACTAATTTACACTAATTAAACCAAATTTGAAAAAAGGGACTGACAACCTTCTCGTCAACTCTTTTTCTACATCAATATTATTTGATTCAGGTGCACCGCATTCATTTATGTCTGCACGATTCGCGACACGGATAGGACTGGAGCTCGAGTCATTTAAGTAAGGCTCAATATACTTACTGGTAACTGTCTTGTGGGAGTTGATAGAGTGTTTTTCTCGTGTCGAATCGTAGTTAGAGGTAGAGTATTTCCCGCAGGTTGATAGAGTTCTCGATGGCCGATTATGATGTGGTCCTAGGGATGGATTGGTTGAGGGACCAATATGCTAGAATATATTGCCATCTCGGCAAGATTATTTTTAGTATTCCTGGTGAGCCAGAGCTTTTATTTTTTCGAGGCGGAGTAGAACCTTCTTCCTCAGCATTGCGGATGAGAGTAGCAGTGGCAGTTCAGTTTTCCAGAGTAGTAGAAGGTTTCCTGATATATTTTCGAAGAACTTCCAGGCATTCCTCCAGAGAGAGAGATCGAGTTCACCATTGATTTGCCCGGATCAGCATCAGTGTCGGAGAGAGTCTATAGGAGGCGCCTTCAGAGTTGGAGATCTTGTACAAGATGATTGAGAGAACTCAGAACCAAGGGATTCATTCGTGCTAGTGGATCGCCTTGGGGAGCCCTGATGCTTCTTGTAAAAAAGAAGGATGGTACGTCAAGGTTAGGTGTGATTATCGTACCTTAAACTCTGTGACAATCAAGAACAGATATCCTCTACCAAGAATAGATGACTTATTTGATCAGCTCAAGAGAGCGATAGTATTCTCGAAGATTGACTTGCGGTCAGGGTACCATCAGATCAGAGTCAGAGAGCAGGACATCCCGAAGACAGCATTCAGATCGAGGTATGGACATTGGGAGTTCCTTGTTATGCCATTTGAAGCGACCAATATGCCAGCCGTATCCATGGGCCTCATGAATCGTATCTTCATGCCCTATTTGGACCAATTCGTGATAGTGTTTATAGACGACATCTTAGTCTATAGCAAGAGTGATGCGGAGCATGAGCAGCATCTTCGTGTGTCACCCTCATTTCCCGTATTTTGTATTTATACTCGTATCTGGATTTTGGCCTGTATTTTTATCTTTTCTCAACTTGTGGAATTTCGGTATTTCTCGTATTTTGGGTTTTGTCATGGCTCGGTTTTAATTGGTTTGGTTTGGTTTAATGTGTATTGGAACACCTTAGCCTATGCTCCACCCTCAATACACTACATCCACCCTCTTTAAAACTCCACCAACTTTTTCTCTCTCTTTATAAACCACCATTTATTTCTTCTTCTCCTTCCTCTACACAACACTCTTCTCCTTCCTCTACACACACCCACCCATAGGCAAGTGTACCTTACCACCACATGAGAACCCTCTTTTATTTGTCTATTTGATAGATTAGGACATAGTGATCAACATTATAACTTGGCTTTTTGTGATTTAGAGTCTCCATTGTTCTAGATCTAAGTTTTCCTATTTTCAGTTTTGTATGGTTTGATCTACTTAAGTTGGATTTTTATGGGTTTTTGATGTTTCCATGTGGATGAGAGTTCAGTTCCACCCTGGTTAGAACTTTGGAAATCTGGATTTGGAGTTCGGATGGCCAAGTTGTGATGTCTTGAAGTTTTGGAGCCATTGGAGCTTCTTCTCAGCCATGGAGAAGAAAACCCAGACCCTGCGTGCGTGTTTTTACGCGTATACAGCTCTCTGCTTGCGTGCTTTTGCACGTATACAGCTCTCTGGCGTGCGTGACTTTTTGCGTACGCTGTTCTCATGCGTGCGTGACTTTTCGCGTACGCTGCTCTCTGCGTGTGTGACTTTTCGCGTACGCAGCTCTCATGCGTGCGTGACTTTTCGCGTACGCAGCTCTCATGCGTGCGTGACTTTCACGTACGCAGCTCTCTTGCGTGCGTGACTTTTCACGTACGCAGCTCTCTTGCGTGCGTGACTTTTTACGTACACTGCTCTCCTGCGTGCATGACTTTTCACACACGCTGCTCTCTTGCGTGCGTGACTTGTGCGTACGCTGCTTCCCTGACCCCTTGCTTAATCCATTGGCTCTAGGAGTATTGGTTTTATTTCTCGACTTGGTTTCTCTTTTATGGATTGGGTTTTCCTGAGATCTGTTCAACACAACACGACTATCTTGACTCGACCCGGCCTAACACAATTTTTAAGTAATTGTTTATGACTAGTATGGTTCTCGGGATTTTCTGTGGATTATGACCCTGGTATTCTCTGATTTTTCCTTGCTAGTGACCCAGTGGGATGCACACCTAACTTGTAACTTGTAATTACTTGTAACTTGTAATTAATCCTTGTGACTTGATAACTTGATAGTGGCCCGTGGTGGCGCACTCCTGACTTGTAGCATGACTTGATAACTTAACGCTGTTGCGACGGCTAACTTGACATGTTAAGTGAAGTCTTGACACCGTGGGTGATTGTATTGAATGTGCTTATGTAATCCACCAGTCTTGTCTCGCATCATGTCTAGGACATGAATCTCTGGTTTCCCACGGTCAGGGATTCATACTGAATCTGGCTAGGTTAATGACTAGATGGATCAAATAGTTCATGTAGAAATCCCCAGTTACCTGTTGCCCCTTTGGTCCCGGCCTTATATATATATATATGGGATTTGTTGCTATCCGTCGAGATGAGCGCACTTCCAGCCCGCCGTCGAGTGTGGTACCTTAGGACACATGTATCTTACTATAGTGTGTCTGCTATATCCTGCTATCTTTTCCTTTTCTTGCTCGGATCACTCAGGTAGTAACAAACAGGTAACCGGACTTGGAATTCTTATTGCTTCTTGCTAGTAATTAGGCCATATGATAACCCTAGTTAGTTAAAGTAGTAAGCCGTAGTATCTGCTTGGCCGTGATTGATTGAATGAGGTATAACCAGTCTAGCCATGTCTTGATCCAGTACAAGATTGCTTCCTGTCTTGATTTCTTACATTATTATTTTGCCGATAATGGTGGAAGAATCCAAGTTCCGTTCAGACGAAGGGTTACAACCCCGGTCCTTGTTTGGTTGACGGGTTGTAACCTGGTTATCTGAATAGTCCCATGGTTATCTCATCGTATATCACCTGTTATGTTTTTCCTTAATTCCTGTCTTTATTACCTTATTATTATTGTGCTAATTGCTGGCTTTTGTTCTTATTTCGTGGCCTCCTTTGTGGCACTTGCTCTTTCTGGGGTCTGACCCAGCTAGTTTTGTATGGCCAGATACCGGAGCAGTAGTAAAGGATCTACCTGCTTTCCAGCCAGATGGTGACCACTAGAGGGAATCCTGGCAACGAATGGGTTTTTTTTTTGTTCTTCCACTGTAATTGTACATTATTCTTTTGAGGCATTTAGCCAACGAGCACCTGTTAGCTCGATGCACTTTACTTTCTGTCTGCCTACGGGCTGTAAACATGATTGGCAACTCGAGGTTGATCATGTATGACTTAACTCTTGCTAGTCCTTACATTTTGTACGACTAGCTTCATGATCATCTGGATATGTAATGTTTGGGACGCCTTACAATTGTATATTTGGTGATCTGATATCTTATAATTATTATTAGTTGGTTGAGATTGAGACAACAGGATAATTTATGACCTTAAGAGACTGATGGCTTGTAGATAAACCCTCATATTTTTAGACAGCCGTGACCGTATAGTGAGATGGATTCCATTTTATTATACGTAGCTGGCTATGTCTGCCCCCGCTCTCCAGTATTCTGGTTCTGGGGTGTGACATGGTTTAAGTGGTGGCCCATGCAGGTCTTGTCAAATCAAAAAATGTGAGGGTTTACCGGATAGATGTCTCAATCTGTACTCGCCTTTGATCTCCACTCGTATCTTCTTATCTCCCTGGATCCCTGACTCGATAACATGCTTGCATTATTGTTCCATCCTGGTCCTTCCTTAATATTCTTGACGTCATTGCTTCAGTGGCATCGTTCCTGTTGATCAGCCAGAAGAAGTTCGGCCAGCAGACCAGCAACAACAAGAAGATCAAGATCAGTCCTCCACAGCCGCCTCCCGAGCCATGTCTTCTGGATAACCAATGCCCCCAGTCCAGCCAGTTCAGCCAGCAGGGTCAGAGGATGGGGTCTTGATAGGGCTCATCCGTGAGTTGCTTGTATCTCAGGACCGTCGAGGTGATGCCTTGCAGCAAGCAGTACAAGATGCTATGTGCGGAATTGGTCCTCGAGGGAACAGTACGGTCAACAATTTCAAGCGCCTGAACCCTCCCTTCTTCGATGGCAGCGAGGATGCTATTGCTGCAGATGCCTGGCTACAGGACATTGAAGTTATCTTAGAGGCAGCCAGGACTCCTAAAGCAGAGAAGGTGGCGGTGGTGCGCCTGCAGTTACTAGACCTAGCCCGCAGCTGGTGGGCTATGCAAGCAGCGAGTTTAGGTACGCCTGTCATGTGGACGGTATTCAGTAATATATTTTAGACCAAGTACTTTGACGCAGTGGCTAGATATGACCTACAGACCAGGTTTAGTAATCTCAGGCAGATGAACAGGACGGTCGACGGATATGCGGTCGAGTTTTCAAGGTTGAGTCGGTTTGCTCCCACCTTGGTGGCAACCGAGCTAGACAGAGCACAGCGATTTCAGCAGGGGCTCCACTTGGAGATCATATTGGCAGTAGAGCAGTTCGAGCACAAAACCTTTGATGCCGTCTTGCGAGCAGCGAAGAGGCATGAGTACACTTCCCGAAGGATAGCGGACCGGACCGGAGATCGAAAACGGTCACACGACCAGATGAACCAATCCTCAGCACCGGCCCCGGCATCTAGGGCACTGACCATTGGAGCTACGAGAACAGATTCGGTTACCTCCTTACAGCATTCTGCCCCGACCTTTCCCCAGCAGCAGAAGCAGAAGCGGCCTTTCGCAACGGGTTGTTCTCATTGCGGGAAGCCGGGGCATGTTGTTACTGAGTGCCGCAGAGCACAGGGATTGTGCTTGGTTTGTGGTTCGCCGGACCACATGATAGGATCTTGTCCGTTCAGAAACAGATCATCGTCGACAGTAACTAGTCCCTCGGTTATGGGACCAGCACCAGCACCAGCACCAGAATCAGCACCAGTTCACCAACTACAGCAGCTCCCGTTCCCGGGTCCATTGCCGTCTCAGGCTCAGGCCTTCCAGCAACAGAGGCCACAACAGTTTGCCCTGGCCCAGGCCCAGATCCAGAATCGACAGAGAGGTATCTGTGTCCCATTGTCTTGCTTTCTACCGTCGTTATGCGGGACGCATGTCATGTTTCATGTATCCTAATTATAACGGTATATCCCGGGCCCGAGCCATTTCCTAGATCATTCGAAAAGGTTGGTACCAATAGCCTTTAACCTTTTCGTATGAGGAGAGGCCCGTGTCCCTGTTTGACCAAGGAGAGAGACCTTAAGCGCAAGACCATCAGTTTAGTTCGTGTTGCTTGAGTTCATCGCTACTTGGGAGAGTCAAAACGTGGGAGTGTGAGGATGATATCCGATCACGTTATCCCAATCGGTTTGGCTTGTGAGGTGTAATATCTTCCTTATGCCTTGTACTTCGATTCCTTATTTGCATGTATGATTGTATGATTGATTGGTAGCATAGATTGCTTGCGATAGTATAGCTGTCCCGACATCTCTAGCCTCTTGATTAAATTCCGAGGACGGAATTCTTTTAAGGTGGGTAGAGTTGTCACCCTCATTTCCCGTATTTCGTATTTATACTCGTATCTGGATTTGGCCTGTATTTTTATCTTTTCTCAACTTGTGGAATTTTGGTATTTCTCGTATTTTGGGTTTTGTCATGGCTCGGTTTTAATTGGTTTGGTTTGGTTTGGTTTGGTTTAATATGTATTGAAACACCTTAGCCTATGCTCCACCCTCAACATACCACATCCCACCCTCTTTAAAACTCCACCAACTTTTTCTCTTTTCATAAACCACCATTTATTTCTTCTTCTCCTTCCTCTACACAACACTCTTCTCCTTCCTCTACACACACCCACCCATAGGCAAGTGCACCTTGCCACCACATGAGAACCCTCTTTTATTTGTCCATTTGATAGATTAGGACATGGTGATCAACATTAGAACTTGACTTTTTGTGATTTGGAGTCTCCATTGTTCTAGATCTAAGTTTTTCTATTTTCGGTTTTGTATGGTTTTGATCTACTTAAGTTGGTTTTTTATGGGTTTTGATGTTTCCATGTGGATGAGAGTTCAGTTCCACCCTGGTTAGAACTTTGGAAATCTGGATTTGGAGTTCGGATGGCCAAGTTATGATGCCTTGAAGTTTTGGAGCCATTGGAGCTTCTTCTCAGCCAAGGAGAAGAAGACCCAGACCCTGCGTGCGTGTTTTTACGCGTACGCAGCTCTCTGCTTGCGTACTTTTGCACGTATGCAGCTCTCTGGCGTGCGTGACTTTTGCGTACGCTGCTCTCATGCGTGCGTGACTTTTCGCGTACGCTGCTCTCTTGCGTGCGTGACTTTTCACGTATGTAGGTCTCTGGCGTGCGTGACTTTTTGCGTACGCTGCTCTCATGCGTGCGTGACTTTTCGTATACGCTGCTCTCTGGCGTGCGTGACTTTTCGCGTACGCAGCTCTCATGCGTGCGTGACTTTTCGCGTACGCAGCTCTCATGCGTGCGTGACTTTCACGTACGCAGCTCTCTTGCGTGCGTGACTTTTCACTTACGCAGCTCTCTTGCGTGCGTGACTTTTCACGTACGCTGCTCTCATGTGTGCGTGACTTTTCACGTACACTGCTCTCCTGCATGCGTGACTCGTGCGTACGCTGCTCCCCTGACCCCTTGCTTAACCCATTGGCTCTAGGAGTATTGGTTTTATTTCTCGACTTGGTTTCTCTTTTATGGATTAGGTTTTCCTGAGATCTGTTCAACGCAGCACGACTATCTTGACTCGACACGGCCTAACACGGTTTTCAAGTAATTGTTTATGACTAGTATGGTTCTCGGGATTTTCTGTGGATTATGACCCTGATATTCTCTGATTTCCTTGCTAGTGACCCAGTGGGGTGCACACCTAACTTGTAACTTGTTATTAATCCTTGTGACTTGATAACTTGATAGTGGCCCGTGGCGGCGCACTCCTGACTTGTAGCATGACTTGATAACTTAACGCTGTTGCGACGGCTAACTTGACATGTTAAGTGAAGTCTTGATACCGTGGGTGATTATATTGAATGTGCTTGTGTAATCCACCAGTCTTGTCTCACATCATGTCTAGGACATAAGTCCCTGGTTTCCCACGGTCAGGGATTCATACTGAATCTGGCTAGGTTAATGACTAGATGGATCAAATAGTTCATGGAGAAATCCCCAGTTACCTGTTGCCCCTTTGGTCCCGGCCTTATATATATATATACATGGGATTTGTTGCTATCCGTCGAGATGAGCGCACTTCCAGCCCGCCGTCGAGTGTGGTACCTTAGGACACATGTATCTTTCTACAGTGTGTCTGCTATATCCTGCTATCTTTTCCTTTTCTTGCTGGGATCACTCAGGTAGTAAAAAACAGGTAACCGGACTTGGAATTCTCATTGCATCTTGCTAGTAATTAGGCCATGTGATAACCCTAGTTAGTTAAAGTAGTAAGCCGTAGTATCTGCTTGGCCGTGATTGATTGAATGAGGTATAACCAGTCTAGCCATGTCTTGATCCAGTACAAGATTGCTTCCTGTCTTGATTTCTTACATTATTATTTTGCCGATAAATGGCGGGAGAATCCAAGTTCCGTTCAGACGAAGGGTTACAACCCCGGTCCTTGTTTGGTTTACGGGTTGTAACCTGGTTATCTGAATAGTCCCATGGTTATCTCATCGTATATCATCTGTTATGTTTTTCTTTAATTCCTGTCTTTATTACCTTATTATTATTGTGCTAATTGCTGGCTTTTGTTCTTATTTCGTGGCCTCCTTTGTGGCACTTGCTCTTTCTGGGGTCTGACCCAGCTGGTTTTGTATGGCCAGATACCGGAGCAGCAGTAGAGGATCTACCTGCTTTCCAGCCAGATGGTGACCACTAGAGGGAATCCTGGCAACGAGTGGATTTCTTTTGTTCTCCCACTGTAATTGTACATTATTCTTTTGAGGTATTTAGCCGACGAGCACCTGTTAGCTCGATGCACTTTACTTTCTGTCTGCCTACGGGCTGTAAACATGATTGGCAACTCGAGGTTGATCATGTATGACTTAAGTCTTGCTAGTCCTTACATTTTGTACGACTAGCTTCATGATCATCTGGATATGTAATGTTGGGGACGCCTTACAATTATATATTTGGTGATCTGATATCTTATAATTATTAATAGTTGGTTGAGATTGAGACAACAGGATAATTTATGACCTTAAGAGACTGATGGCTTGTAGATAAACCCTTATATTTCTAGACAGCCGTGACCATATAGTGAGATGGATTCCATTTCATTATACGTAGCTGGCTATGTCCGCCCCCGCTCTCCAGTATTCTGGTTCTGGGGCGTGACACCGTATAGTTCTTCAGATTCTCAGGGAGCACCAGCTGTACGCGAAGTTCAGTAAGTGCGAGTTTTGGTTGGATCGTATCTCGTACTTAGGTCACATCATCACTAGAGGTGGAGTGGAAGTGGACCCCCAGAAGATAGTGGCCATAGAGACATGGCCAGTACCTAGCACTGTCGCAGAAGTTCAGAGTTTCCTTGGATTGGCCGGTTATTACCAACAATTTGTATCAAATTTTGATAGGATTTCAGTGCCATTGATGCAGTTGACCCGTAAGGATGTGCAGTTTGCTTGGACAGTCGAGTGCCAGAGTTCATTCGAGAAGTTGAAGCAGAGATTGATGACGGCTCCCATTCTCACTCTTTCCAATGGGACTGGAGGATTTTCAGTTTATTGTGATGCTTCTGGCAGAGATTTGGGATGTCTCTTGATGCAACATGGTAAGGTAGTCGCTTATGCGTCACATCAGCTTCGTGACCATGAGAGGAATTATCCAACCCATGACTTAGAGTTAGCAGCAGTAGTGTTTGCATTGAAGCTTTGGAGGCATTATTTATATGGAGATCGGGTGGAGATTTTCACCGACCATAAGAGTCTTAAGTATGTGTTTGTCCAGAAGGACCTCAATATGTGTCAGAGAAGATGGCAAAAGATACTTGTAGATTATGATATCAACTTGCAGTATCATCCTGGGAAGGCCAACGTTGTTGCAGATGCATTGAGTAGGAGAGCCGAAGCTTATTTTCTAACAGCACAGCCAGAGTTGTTAGCAGATCTTCAGAAGATGGGTATTGAAGTTGTTCTTCCTTTCAGTGTAGCATTGATGGCCAGTATGCAAGTTCAGTCCAGTATAGTTGAGAGGATCAAGACGGCGCAATCAACAGATTCTAAACTTCAGCAGCTTACGGCAGAATGTGTAGCAGGGCGAAGACCAGAGCTATGTATTCATGAGAATGATACACTCCGACATGGGAGACTTCTTTGTGTACCCAGTGGAGATATCAGACAGAAGATCATGGCAGAAGCTTACAGTTCTCAGTATTCGATTCACCCCGGCGGTACGAAGATGTATCGTAATATCCGTCAGCATTTTTGGTAGAATGGCATGAAGAGGGAGATAGCCCGGTTTGTCTCTCATTGTTTGGTTTATCAGCAAGTTAAAGCCGAACATCAGAGACCAGCTGGACTTCTTCAACCTTTACCGATCCCAGAATAGAAATGGGAGCACATTACCATGGATTTTGTGACTGGATTACCTAAATCCCTAGCTGGGAGAGATGCTATCTGGGTTATAGTTGACAGACTCACGAAGGTGGCTCATTTTATCCCTTTCAGAATCGATCAGTCGACGGATCAGCTTGTAGAGATGTACCTCAGGCAGATAGTCAGATTGCATGGAGTACCAGTCAGTATTGTATCTGACAGAGATTCGAGATTCACCTTGCACTTTTGGCGGAGTCTTCAAGATAGTTTGGGGACTCGTCTCAAGTTTAGTTCAGCCTACCAATCGCATACAGATGGTCAGTCAGAACGCACGATCCGGACTCTTGAAGATATGTTGTGGTCATGTACATTCGACTTTGATGGTTCATAGAAAGATCACCTACATCTCGTGGAGTTCTCCTACAATAATAGTTTCCAGGCCAGTATCCAGATGGCCCCATTTGAAGCCTTGTACGACAAGAAATACAGATCTCCCTTGGCTTGGGATGATATCGGTGAGAGGCAAATGCTTGGATCAGAGATGGTGACATGGACTATTGAGGTGGTCAGACAAGTCAGAGATCATTTTTGAGTTGCACAAGATCGACAACGTTATTGGGCTGATTTTCATCGGCGTCCCCTTGAATTCTCTGTCGGCGACCATGTATTCCTTAGGATCTCGCCTACCCGTGGCGTCATTCGTTTTGGCGTACGGAGAAAGCTTAGTCCTAGGTATATAGGGCCGTTCGACATCTTAGAGCGAGTAGGTGATATGTCCTATTGTCTCGCTCTTCCGCCGTTGCTACGTGAAGTACATGATGTCTTCCATGTATCCCAGTTGCGACGGTACATCCCGGATCTGAGTCATGTCCTTGATCATTCGAAATTGGTTGTTGGTACCAACCTTTCGTATGAGGAAAGGCCTATATCTATATTGGACCGAAGAGAGAAGGTACTCAAGAATAAGACTATCAAGTTAGTCCGTGTTGCTTGGGATCATCACTCTTTGGGTGAGTCAACATGGGAGCGTGAGGATGATATCCGATCGCGATATCCTGACTTGTTTGACTCGTAAGTTAGAATGTCTTCTTATGCCTTATGCCTTCAACTTCCTTGCTTGCATGAATGATTGCTTGATTGATTGCTTAGTTATAACTTGCCTGTGACTAGTATAGCTTGCTCAATATCTCTAGCCTCTTGATTAATTCCGAGGACAGAATTCTTTTAAGGTGGGTAGAGTTGTCACCTCTGTTTTCCGTATACGTATTTCCAGTATACGTATACGGGATCCTGTCCAGTATTTTTACTTATCTTGTCTTGCTAGCTAAATCTTGGTTTAATCTTGCATTGGTTTAATATTGGCATGGCTTGGTTTTTGTTTGGCTTGGTTGGGTTGGTTCAACATGTGACCCCTCCCTTTAAAAGCTACCAACCCCTCTCTCTCCTCATTTACTTCTCCTTCTTCATTTATTTCTTCATCATCTCCCTCTTAACTTCTCCACCTACCAAGAGAGGCTTAGGCAAGTGCAACTTGCTTTATGGAGGAACTCCATTTTATTGTTCCATTGTCTTCCTCTCGAGATTCTAAGACACTTTAGTACTTAGCATTTTCAATTTCAATGGTTTATTTCTTGTAGATCTAAGCTTATTGTATTTTTGGATTTGTTCGGTTTTGATCTATCAAACTTTGCTATTTTCAAGTTCTGATGGTTCCATGTTGTAAAGAAGTTCATTCTACCCTATTTTGACCTTGGGAAGTCCAGATTTGGGCTTGGATTGAAGGTTGGAAAGTCTGGGAACCCCCAACTTCCCAGGTTCTTCTTCTCGAAAAAATTGGAGAAGAAGAACAGTGCCTGCCGTATGGCCTTTTCATGCGACAAGGTTCCCTACGGCTCCTCTTTGGCCGTATAAGCAATCCAGTCTTCATGCAGTCCCCCTTGCCGAATTACCCCTTCGGTAGCTTGCCGTACGGCTTTGGTTGACTTAGCCGCATGACCCTGTTCCCCCTTGCCGCATGGACCTGTTCCCCTTGTCGCATGGCCCTGTTTTCCCTTGCCGCATGGCCCTGTTTTCCCTTGTCGCATGGACCTGTTCCCACTTACCGCATGGCCCTGTTCTCCCCTTGCCGCATAGCTCTTGGCAGCCTTGCTGCATGGCCCTGTTCTTCTCTTGCCGTATGGCCCTATTCCCCTTGCCGTATGGCCCTGTTTCCCCCTTGCTGCATGGCCCTATTTCCCCCTTGCCGCATGGCTCTTGGTAGCCTTGCCGCATAGCCCTGTTCCCCTCCAGTCGCATGCTGCATGGCCGTTTGGCCCTTGCCGCATGGCGATCCTTGGCCGCATAGGCCATGGCCTTTGGCTCCCGGGCCGCATGGCTCTCCCCGCAGTCTTTGCACCCTTTTACTATTTTGGTTGTTACATTTATGATTGTGTCTCATGACCCTATGTGTAACTTGGGTCCTTGATGAAAATGCTTGTACCATGTTAATTCTGAGTATGTCCCATAAACACGATCGGTTAATGTGACTCACATGACAGTGGCCCGTCGTGGCACACTCACGACAAGAATGACTGATTAGTAGCATGACACGATAATGGCTTGTTAAGGCGCACTATTGATAAGTAACTTGGCATGATAACTCTTAAATAGTGACCTTTCGTGGTGCACTCTTGACAAGCAACCTTGACATGATAATCCTTGAATGGTGGTCCGTCGTGACGCACTCTTGACATGATAAGTAATCTTGACAGTAGCCCGTCGTGGCACACTCTTGACAAGTAATCTTGATCAGTATGTCTAATATGTAATCTTGAATGTTGTTGCGACGGCTATCTCGACTTGCTAGCAAATTCTTGTCATGACACCATGGGTGATTGTTTTGATTGTGCTTGTATAAGCTACCAGTCTTGTCTCGCATCATGTCTAGGACTTGTATCCCTGGTTACCACGGTCAGAAATTCATACTGAATCTGACTAGGTTAATGACTAGATTGATCAAGTAGTTCATATAGAGAGATATTTCGGCTACAAGCAATCCCGTTATCTGGACGACTTTTTGATGGACTTGTAGCCTGCCGACGAGTAGGGCACATTTCTAGCTCACTGTTATGTAGGGCACTACATGAAACGATTACTATGTACACTGTCATGTATTGCATCCAAGTCACCTAACAAGTCAAGATAACTCTTAACATGAACCTTGCGCCTGGATAACCTGGATGGTCTGCAGGGCTTGTGGCCATACGAATATCTCATTGCATCTTGCTAGTAACTAGGCTTGTGATAACCCTAGCTAGTTAACTATCAAACCGTACTTTGTTTAGCCGTGAATATTGGATGAAGTCCCATCTTGTCTGGTCTTGTCTGGACCCAGTACATGGCTATCTCTAGACATGATTGTTTATGCTTTACTTTATCGATAATTGGTTAGAGGCTAAGTTCTATTCAGGTGAAGGGTTACAACCCCGGTCCTTGTTTGGTTTACGGGTTGTAACTTGGTTACCGGAATAGTCCTTTAGTTATCTTATCGTTTATCACCCTGTTTTCTCTAACTCATGTCTTATGCGACTTCTCCTATGATTTTATGTGCTGATATGCTAGTTTTAGTTCTTAAGTGAAGCCTCCTTTGTAGCACTTGCTCTTCTGGGGTCTAACCCAGCTGGTTTTGTATGGCCAGATTTTGGAGCAGCTTCCGAGGATCTTCCAGCCTTCCTGTCAGATGGTGACCACTAGAAGGAATCCTGGCAACGAGTAGGTTCTTATTTGCTCTCCCACTCCCTTGTAAAATTATTCTTTTGAGGCGTTTAGCCGTCGAGCAAGTGTTAGCTCGTGTTGAATTTATATTCCCGTCTGCCTATGTGCTGTAACATGATTGACAAATCCTAGGGTTGATCATGTATGACTTAAACTCTTGCTAGTCTTCGTATTTTGTATGACTAGCTTCATGATCATCTGAATATGTAATGTTTGGGACGCCTTACTTTGTATGTTTGATGATCTAAAATCTTGTTACATTTACTTGTTTGCTTGAGATTGAGACACTAGCCTTATTCTTGACCTTAAAAGACTGATGGCTTGTAGTAAACCCTCATGCATCTAGACAGCCGTGACCGTATTGCGAGGTGAAATTCACTTCAATGTACGTAGCTGGCTGTGTCTGTCCCCCGCTCTCCAGTATTCTGGTTCTGGGGCGTGACACTATTCCCAAGGGGGGCTTGGGAATAGCTTTCCCACATCAATGGAATAGGTTTTCCACATAAGCCCTCCTATTCCCTCCTCATTCCCAATCCTAAACATACCAAATATGGGTAAGAAATTCAAAATATATTCCCAAGCCTCAAAAGCTCGAACCAAATGCCCCCTGAGAGTTAAGCTCTTATTTGCGCCATGTTGGCAGTAGTAGGACTGTCTGCACCTTTTAGAGATTCACAAAGTTTATAGGCACAGGTGGGAGGTTTTTTGCTTGTGGTTGATGAATGTCTGATGTGTGAAGGAATCAATTGGTGTGTAGGAAGGAATCAGTTAGGGCCCGTTTTGTTTGTAAGATTGGACAACGTAATGTAATTGGCATTACGTTGTCAATCTAACTTTGGTGTTTGGCTGGACCAAAAAAAATATAATGTAATCGCGATTACAAGTTTGATTACATTACATCAGTTTCTTCTAAAATCAATTACATCATAAAACCTATGTAATCGCGATTACATTATAACTTAAGGGAAAGGTTGGTACGCTTGTAATTTGGTCATTTTGTTAATTTTTTGATATATTTTTTTTTTCTCTTTTGGTCATTTTTTCTCGTTTGGTCTTTTTTGTCTTTTTTGTTCGTTTTTGCTCGTTTTGGGCCATTTTTGGTTGCTTTTACATACTTTTGGTCGGTTTTGTACGTTTTTGCATTTTTTTGTCGTTTTTTGTACGTTTTTGGTCGATTTTGAATGTTTTTTTTGCCCTTTTATCGTTTTTTTTTCGATTTTGTACTTTTTTTTTTTACCATTTTGTACTTTTTTAACTTTTTTGTCGGGTTTGTACGTTTTTTGCATTTTTTTTTGCATACATTTCATCATTTTTGGTCGATTTTGCATGTTTTTGCCCTTTTTTTTTTTACATTTTTATCGTTTTTGTTGGTTTTGTACGTTTTAGATTATTTTTGCACGTTTTTTTTATCGTTTGGTCGATTTTGCAATTTTTTTAGGTTTTTGACCCTTTTTGTACATTTTTATCATTATTGGTTGCTTTTGCACGTTTTTTATCGTTTTTGGTCGATTTTGCTTATTTTTTGCTGTTTTGTCGATTTTTTATTTTTTTAGTCGATTTTGCACGTTTTTGTCATTTTGACCGTTTTTGCACTTTTTTTTTTTATTGTTTTTGATCGATTTTGCACCTATTTTTTGTTTTTGGCCGTTTTTCATGTTTTTTATCTTTTCTGCTCATTTATGCAGTTTTTTAATCTTTTTTGGTCATTTTTTTCTTTTTTGTCGTTTTGCTTTTTTTATTTTTATTTTTGTCATTGTTGCCCGTTTTTTGCTGTTTTCTCATTTTCATCGGTTTTTATCAATTTTTTGTCGATTTTGCACTTTTTTGTGTGCCTATTTTGCCTTTTGGGGCGCCATTTTTGGTTTTTTAAAAAAATCTTAAGTTGTTTTTTTTCTCCTTTTGATCCCTTCTTGTTTTTGGTCTTTTTCGATTTTGTCATTTTTTTTGTTTTTTGCTCTTTTTTATTGTTTTGGGTCGATTTTTGTTCTTTTTTTTTTGAATGTTTTTGGTTTTTTTTTTTGTCATTTTGATCGTTTTTGTCATTTTTTATCCTTTTTTATTTTTGGTCTTTTTTTTTTTTCTTCTTTGTCGTTTTTTGTCGTTTTGTTCGTTTTTTATCTTTTTTTTTTCACTTTTGGTACTTTTTCCATTTTGTCGTTTTTTGTCATTTTTGGTCGTTTTGTTCGTTTTTGTCATTTTTTGTCTTTTTAGTCATTTTATTCGTTTCTAGTCCTTTTTGTTTCATTTTTTTCCTTTTTGGTCGTTTTGGTCATTTTTATCATTTTTCGTCACTTTTGATGGTTTTGTCCTTTTTTGTCATTTTTGATTTTTTTTTTGTCATCTTTGGTCGTTTTCCATTTTTTTATCACTTTTTCATTTTTGGTTTTTTTTGGTTTGTTCTTTTGTCATTTTTGATCTTTATTTTTATTTTTTGTCCTTTTTTTTTCATTTTTGGTCATTCTTGGTCTTTTTTTAGCTGAAGGACAAAACAATTTTTTCATTTATTTATTTATTATTTTTAATTTTGATTTCTATTTTTTTTAATTATTACTGATCTACTTTTTTTTTAATGTTGTATTTAAAAATAAAATATTAAATTAGAAACTCCATTACATTACATGGTAAACCAAACATATGAATGAAATTGACATTACATTACATGGTTTGATTACATGTTTCAACCAAACATACTAATGTAATTGCAATTCCATTACATTACAAACTTAATTATATTACAAACTCAATTCCATTACGATTACGATTATATTACAATGAACCAAACGCAACCTTATTTTTACTGTGAGAATTCTTGCTTTCAACTACACAGGTCGAGTCTCCTGAAATCATTTAGGTGTGTAGATAGATCGCTAATACATTGGCCTTTTTAATTTTATTTATCATTCTTTGTCATGGGCAATATTCCATCAATATATAGGTGTGCTTTTCACTGGGTAGAGTTGCTGCATAGATTGTTTTAGGGCCAGGTTTCTTATTACCTAATTGGTTAGTTGTTTTGTCTTGCTTTATGTGTTGGACAGTTGATTGACATGTATTTGAGTTAGTTTTATTCATCACATTTTTTTCTTTCTATTTCAGCTGCCATATCATGTCCCAAGTCGTCACCCAAATTTTTTGGATGATGCATAGTATCTGTTTTTTTTTCTCTTTTTCTGAACGTTAAATTGTATTGAAGTTTATATGATATAAATTTTTATTTATCTATTCGGACGCTCCTCACTAACCATCAGAAAAATAGAACCAGCCTTCCACGGAAGTAAATGAGGGCATGCCGTTGTTACCTATTTTACAATTTGTATTTGTTGTTAGTGTACTTAATCTCTCAAAGAAATGTTATGCGATATCTAGTCCTTAAGTTAACGACGAGAATACAAAATGGAAGACGGAGGTACATAGGGAATATAAAAACTTCGATACCTCCTCTGTATCAAAGTTTTACTCATGTAAATGACCAACTTGGCCATCACTCGTCATATCTTCTTGGATTCCTAGTCGACCACAGCATTGTCGTATATGTCCGAAGCTGCAATGACGAGTACACCGCTATGGCACCCACACTCATATACTCAGACTCTCTAATGGAACACCACTCCATTTGAGAGTCAAACTCGGACCTCGTTAGGAAGGTCCTCCGTTGCATCAACCTTCACAAAGACTATAGCAAATGCTAGCCTTTGCCTATGTTCGGTCGCCAGGTCTATCTACAACGAGGAGGTTACCAAACTCGCATTTTTCATGATGTCACCCGTGTTCCATAGCACTGTTATCCAAACTAGAAACCTGGAGACGCTTGAGTTCAGTTCCCAACGTCAAATGATGGTTAGGCATCCATTGAACGTCCACGGAACTCCTTGGAGCACACAGGATTTCTCTTCCATAGTAAAATTGAACAAATAGAAACAATTACACTCTCGGGAGAAGAAATCCATCCTATGTAGATCCATAAAAATAACATCCTTACAAGAAGCAATATTGTAAAACATGCTTCCCATCAAAAGACAGACAAAACATCTCCTTACTAAAGAATAGACTTCTCCCAACCGCAGGAACCCTACAAAAAGATCATGTTACTTCCGTCGCGCAGGAAGCCTACAAGAAGATCAGGAAGCCTACAAGTAGAGCGAGCTGCTCTCGCCGCTTGGTACACCACCCTCATTAATGGGGGTGGCGTGCACCTTAGTACGCCACCCTCATTAATGAGGGCAACATGCCTTCATTAATGAGGCCGACATGCAATCCCATCAACGGAGGAATCATGTCCTCCAAAGGTCTAGTTGCACATGATAGTTGTGTTAGAATTCTCTAAAGACACCGCACAAGTGTATAATGGAAGAAGACTCTAATTTCTTGTTCATTTCTTTTCTCAAGGCAGAGATCCCATATTAATAGGAATACAAAGTGCTAGAATAAAGACCAGATACAAAATTCTAAAGAAAGGAAAGATCATTAAGGACTTTAATGACTTACCAAAAACTAAGAAAGGAAAATGACAACTAATTGACAACTAATTATTAACAATCAACCCCTAATTAGTTTGTCTTTCACATCCCGCACTCGAAGTCGCTCCCGCATTTCAACGAACTTGTTCCTTGCAAGTGCTTTGGTGAGTATGTCAGCAAGTTGGTCGTTAGTGTGTATATATTCGACCTCGATCATCCCACGCTCCACGCAGTCCCTAATGTAATGGTAGCGAGTATCAATATGCTTTGAACGATCATGATACACGGGGTTCTTTGTTAGTGCAATGGCTGACTTGTTGTCAATCATAAGAGTTGCCTTGCACCTAATCCGCTTTCGAATATCATCAAGTAGGTTGAGTAACCATACTCCTTGCTATGCCGCAATCGAAAATGATATGTATTCGGCCTCGCAAGAAGATAAGGCTACAACCCGTTGCTTCTGCGACATCCAAGTGATGATGTTCCGACCTAGGAAGTACGCAACTCCCATAGTACTCTTCCTGTCATCAACACTCCCTCCATGATCACTGTCGCAGTAGCCAATTAGCTTTTGTCCTCCACGAGCATTCCTCTCATAGCAAAGTCCAAACCGGCTTGTGCCCTTTAAATACCGCAAGATATGCTTTACCACCGCAAGATGCTGGGTGTTGGGCTTCTCCATGAACCTGCTTGCTATCCCTACGGCATATGCAATATCCGGACGCGTATTCACCAAGTATCTCAAGCATCCTATTGTGCTCCTATACTCCGTAGGGTCCACCAAAGGATAATCGCCCGTCTTGCTCAACTTGAGCCTTGGTTCCATCGGAACTTGACTAGGGTTGCAGTCTTCCATCCCATACTTCTGAAGAATTTTTAATGTATACGAAGACTGACAAAGGGTAATTACCTGAGGTGTTTGGGATACCTCTATCCCCAAGTAGTAGGTGAGAAATCCAAGATCGCTCATGCTGAAGAGCTCCTTCATCTGAGTTTTGAACTTTTCAACTTCCACGCTGCTTGACCCGGTGATAATGAGATCATCAACATAGACTCCAACCAGCAGGTTGGAGTTCCCCACAACTTTCTTGTAGACGGCGTGTTCAGTCGGACTTCTTTCAAAGCCTAATGAGGATAGGCTCTGATCGAGCTTGAAATTCCAAGCCCGCGGGACTTGTCGAAGACCATACAATGCCTTCTTGAGCTTCAACACCTTGTGCTCTTGTCCAGTAATGCCAAAACCTGGGGGTTGAGAGACATATACCTCCTCTTCCAGATCGCCATTCAAGAATGCCGATTTGACATCCATGTGATGGATGTCCCATCCCTCCTCCGCTGCTAAAGCAATGAGTAGTCGAACGGTTTCTAATCTCGCCACCGGTGCAAACACCTCGTTGAAGTCAACCCCTTGTCTCTGCACATAGCCCTTCGCCAGGAGCCGAGCTTTATGCTTCAAAATATTGCCATCCGGATCTTGCTTCGTCTTGAATACCCACTTCAATCCTATGGATTTTTGACCACTTGGGAGATTGGTGATTTCCCAAGTATCATTATCCCGAATCGAGGCTAACTCCTCCTCCATAGCTCTTCTCCAGCTTGGATCGTCTTTGGCCTCCTCGAACGTTGCTGGCTCCCCTGCTGCAAAGAGGCAAAGCCCAGCCTCTTTCTGCTGCAAGTCCATTTCTTTGGTCTCACCGTAGACCTCCTCAAGTGACCGGAACCGAATTGGTCTGCTCACAGTTGAAGAGGACCCGCTCTTTGATGAAGACAAAGAGCCCATAGAGGAAGTCGGTGGTGTATTTGGGGAGTTATCGTGCACTGGAGGAGATTCTTCAAAACTGGACTTCGAACTCGCCTCGGGAGCCACGTCTACAGAGGAGGGAGCTGCGGCCGCGGTGAGGGGTTACTGGGCCGTGGTGGGGGTGGCCAACCCGTCGCCAGGAGGGAGGGCAGGGGGTGCGTCCGTAGCGGGAGGAGTTGCTGCTCCTTCCGCCGTTGGCATAATTTGATTTGAGACAGAGAGCTCATCTCCAATTTTTTCTTCCCAATCCCACTTCGCTTCTTCGTGAAAGACAACGTCCCGGCTGATTACTAGCTTCCCGGTTGATGGATTGAACAATCGATAGGATTTAGAGCCCGTCTCATAGCCGATAAACACCATCCGCGTGCTTCTATCCGCTAGCTTCGCGAGATTTGGCTTCGTTGTTTTTGCATACGCAAGGCAACCGAAAGTGCAAAAATGGTGTACTTTCGGTTTCCTTCCGTAAATTGCCTCGTAAGGCGTCTTTTCCACCACACTTTGAGTAGTCACCCGGTTGAGAAGATGCACTACGGTTGCCACTGCTTCTCCCCAAAAATGCGCGTGCATGCTCTTGCATTTTAGAAGGCTCCGAACAGTCCCCATGACAGTTTGATTGCGGTGCTCCACCACGCTGTTCTGCTATGGAGAATAAGGGGCTGCGAGGAATCGTTTGATCCCGACTTCCTCACAGTAGGCGTTGAACGCTTTGGATGTGAACTCCCCACCTCGATCGCTACGGAATCCCTTCACTTTGAGTTCCGTCTCCATCTCCGCTTTTGCTTTTAGTCTTTTGAAAGCATCCAAGGCCTCGTCCTTGGACTTTAATAACTTCACCCACATAAACCTGCTGTAATCGTCTACTAGCAAGAAAAAATATTGTTTACCTCCTGGGGTGGCAGGATTGATGGGTCCACAAAGATTCCCATGCACCAATTGAAGAGAGGTCGATGCACGGCCCGTTGCAGCCTTCGGGAATGATAATCGTCTTTGCTTTGCCACCAAGCACCCATCACAAAGCTCTTGTGAGTTATCAATAGAGGGCATCCCCTCCACCATCTTGAGTCGCCCTATATCATGAACTGCTCGAAAGTTGAGATGTCCCCATCTAGCGTGCCACAGCCACGCCTCGTCTTTGTACTTTTCTACTAGCAGAGCCACCGGAGCGTCCGTGTTCATGTTGAGAATATAAAGTCGATTCTTGGACCTCTCCACCTTCGCCAAGAGTCGCCTCTCTCGATCGAACAAACACAAGAATTCGTCCTCCATGACGATCTTGCATCCGTTCTCCTCCAACTGTCCCAAACTCGCAATATTGGTACGGAGTTTCGGGATATAGTAGACGTTGGTGAAGACTTTGTGCTTCTGTTTTTGATCTCTGAAGAAGACTGCACCCCGACCACAGATCTCCACTGAAGAGCCATCGTCGAACTTCACCTTCCCTTTCACTGTTTCGTCGAGATCGGAGAAAAAATCTTTGCACCACGTCATGTGGTTGCTAGCTCCCGTATCAAGGTACCAACATGATTTCTCCAAGTCACTGGAAAAAATACTTGGTTGTACATTTTCTTCATTTAAAAAAAGGTTTGAGCATACCAGAGATGATTGTACTTCTTCGCTTTCCGCCATTAGAAGAGCCGGTTTATTGTCTTCAAATGCCTCAGCCATGTGCGCTCTTTCTTTATTTTTCTTCTTCAAACGATATTCCGCAGCATAATGGCCCATTTTGTGGCAATAAAAACACTCGACTTGTGTTTTATATTTACCACCTTCGTCACGATCTTGACCTTCTCGACGGTCGTTGTTGCGTTGTTGTTCGCCATGCCCTCGTCCGCGACCACGGCCTCTTCGGCCGCCGATTTGGCGTCCTCCACCATACGAGAGCTTCTTATCACGAGCCATCAACTCCTTCATCATCAAGAGGAGTCTATCCTCTTCTTTGTTAGCAGTCCCACTAACACGCTCTTCGTAGGTCTTTAGTCGACCGACGACCTCCTCCACGGTCATCGTCGTGAAGTCTCCAAATTGCTCTATCGTCAAAGCAATTTGGACGAACTTCGAGGGGACGGATCTCAAAAACTTCTTCACAACAGTAGCCTCCGCTACCGTTCCTCCCAATGCCCTTTGTGTGTTGACGTTTGTAGTGAGCCGCATGAAGAAATCGTCTATTGAATCCGTCTCCTTCATGCGAAGCGTATCAAACTCTGACTGCAGAGTTTGGATCTTTGTATCCTTGACTCGGTCCGAGCCTTGGTACATGGTCTTAACATGTCCCACATCTCCTTTGCGGTTTTCTTCTCCGCAACCATCTGGAGTGCGTCATCAGGAAGTGCTTGTTGGATGGCCAAGTAGGCCGCTTTGTTCTTCTTCTCATCAATAGTCGTTGTCGGATCGCGTGGTTCTACAGCCTCTAATGCATCTAGGACATCGAGGATACCCTTCATTCTGATGGCCCAAATACCGTAGTTACTTCTCGCAAGCACTGGGTATTTGAAACTCCCATGGTTGTGGCCACCGGATTTCAAAGGTGACTCTGCTGAGTCGTTCACGCTTGAAGACGTCGACATGAAGAAGAACCAACAAATTTTGGCTCTGATACCAAATGTTAGAATTCTCTAAAGACATCGTACAAGTGTATATTGGAAGAAGACTCTAATTTCTTGTTCATTTCTTTTCTCAAGGCAGAGATCCCATATTAATAGGAATACAAAGTGCTAGGATAAAGACCAAATACAAAATTCTAAAGAAATTACCAAAAACTAAAAAAGGAAAATGACAACTAATTATTAACAAGTTGATCGCTGACAAGACAATGTCTATCATTAATGCTAACGGTTGTCCAATGATTTGACTTAATATCTATCATTAATGCTAATAGCTGTATTAATGATCTATATTATGTCAAATCACGTGCCTGGCATCCATTGGCTCCACGCGTGAGCGATTGATATTAGTCAGCTTTGGGCACTTTTCGCGGTTGGAAGCAGCTTCTGTCGGGAATAGACATGTTGCCTATCAACTTCTGGATATAAATACCCTTATTTATTGCTATGCAGAGGACACACGACATGAGAGAAATTAGCTTCCACTTTGAGTACACTATGATCAATAATGTCTTAAGTATCGAGAACATCTTGAAGTCCTGTCTCTTTTATGCATATGTCTGATCGTCAACGGAGTAAAGGGATCACATGTTGATCGGATCACCACCATTACACTTTTCCAAAATTTTATTTTGGATTTCTTTTTGTACTTGCACACTTAGCCATAATCGTAATATGAATTCTTTACAAATAAAAGAAAAGTTCTCCTTCATCGATATTCGAAGAAAATAACCCCCATTCGATTTTCATGTATTCCAAGCAATGGCATGGACGAGGTCGCAGTTATGTCGGGAGCACACAATGTAGAGAACTAGGGTACATATATTTTCAGATTCCCATGACTCCGCTACATCATCCTCGGAGATGTTTGCCAGCTTCTCTCCCTCGTCTTCTACTGGCTCGATATATTGTAGGGATAAAGAAGAACTACCCATAATATCCGTCTAGCAAATCGAGCCAAAAGTTCTGGGTTTTGCACTAGAGATTACAAGATGGAATATGTGTTGGGGTTTTGTGAGCCAACACTCTGAGAAGTTTAGTTTCACATTGCCTATAACCCCACGTATGTATTTTATTATAATGTTTTTTTATATTGGCATGTGCACATGGGATGTGGTAACCCATGTGGTTGGTGGGGTATTTTCCTAGAGGAAGGATCAAGACACCATTAAAACATTTCTTATTTTTGTTAAGTATTCTTTTGGGATTTCCCATAGGAGTAAGCCTCGAGCTTAGCGACTCGGACTCGGATGAAGAGCGCAAAGTGGTGCTTTGATTGTGCAATTTGTACTTCATACATACGCATCGGACGGGAGACGAAATGCTCCGTTTAGTGTATATTCACACAAATTGGTGTGCCCTATGTTTCTCATTGCAGATTGCATTGATTGGCAGATGTAGTGTATATTCAGTTTAAACCACTCCTTATCTTTTGGTATTCGGTTTAAATTGATCCTTATCTGTCGAAATTTTTTTATTGGGTGGGGGAGGGGGGACAGCTGGATTAGAATTTGATGTTTGCCTCCCTTATATATAATGATCTTCTTGCTATCTTTTGGTAAGAGAGAGAGAGAGAGAGAGAGAGAGAGAGAGACTGCTATGTAAGGATTTACCATGAAGTTCAGTCCGAAGAGTTCGTCCATCCGAGTTCATCACAAGGGGGACATGTGTTACGACCCGCACCCGGAGTAGGGGCACGAGTATATGGCAGCGTCCAGCCCATGCCGCAGCATCGGCAGTAGAACGCTGTCTAGGTCTAACCATCTGATTAACAATTATAATATCAAAACCTGTCGAGATAGTCAACTCCAAACGGAGGACAAGTAATGACAATAGAACATACCCAATCACAATATTCTAGGAAAGATAAATGATAGAAAAAGATAAAGAAAACAAGATATGAAAATATCCAAAAAAACTAACATAGAAATAATACAAGTCCAGAGTCTCAGAGTCAACAATCTCAAATACAATCTCTAAATAATAACATGCCAAGAGTAGTCATATGGAGACAAAGTCCAGTACAAATCTAATCTAACCAAGTCACCACTAGAGACTCCTCGGATGGAACTGTAATGCCTGTGGTTCGTATTACGTATCTGGGTATACATGTACGTATTTTGACTCGTATTGCATGCCTCCCTGCTTGGTTTATTTGGCATTTTCATTTCTTGGTTCACCTTGGGATTGGTTCGGCTAGGCTTGGGTTTGCTTATTTGGTTCATCATGAACCAAGTGGACCGAACCAACTCCTACCTACCACCCCACTCCTTTCTTTATTAGCCGCCCAACTCTCTCTCTTCATTACTCTTCTTCATTTACTTCTTCTTCTTCTCCACCAACACTTCCTCACCTACCAGAAAAGAGAGCTAGGCAAGTGTAACTTGTTTCACGAAGGAACTCCCATTTTGTTGTTCCATTTTCTTCTCCTCAAGATCTTAAGCCTCTTTAGTACTTAGTGTTTTCAAATTCTATGGCTCATTATGCGTAGATCTAAGTTTCTAGTATTTTCGATCTTCTTGGTTTTGATCTACTAAAATAGCTTGTTTTCGAAAACTAAGAGCTCCTTGCAGTAGGCCTCATGATTTTATACAAGTTTGGTTTTGGGATGGTCAGATTTCACCAAGTCCTGGCTGAGATGGGGTTTCTGAGCTTTTACGCATGTTTGCTTTGGCCATGGGGAGAAGATAAAGTTTTACGCACACGTTATAACGTGATAGCGTAGTATTTAGCCCTTACGCCCACGTTTTACATGTCAGCGTGTTATATCAGCCTTTATGCCCATGTTTTACGTGTTAGCGTAGTTCCCTTTTTACGCACACGCATCGCGTGCCAGCGTACTTCGTTTTACGCTGAGCTGTTCGATTTTACGCTCTGGACTCTCCCGCTCTCGTAAAATCAAGCTCGGTAAAATCCCTAGCTCGCGTGAGATTTTCACGAGCGTAAAGTTGCCCGAGTATTCCTTGCGTAAAGTTTTCCTCGCGTAAAACTTTGGTCGAGAGTTCCCGCGCGCAAATTTACCCGCGTAAAATCTTGCACGCGTATAGCCGGCTAGCGTAAACCCCACCTGCATGTACCCTTGCTCGCGTAGAGCTATCTTACCTTGCTCTTGCTAGCGCAAGCCACTTTACGCTTGAAGGCCCCTTGGTCTAGCGTAGAGCTGCTTTACGCCCGAGCCCTTGGGCCTAGCGTAAAGGCTTACTTGCGTAGAGACTTGAGTTCCTATGACGTATACCTTTACTTTTATATATATATTTACGCCCATTTTATATCCTTACGCCTTTTGTCCTGAACTTGATAATCACGAATTTATCTAATATGTTTGGAATTGATAATTGAACATGGTATGGTATGACAAGTATACCTGGCATGATTATCTCGAATTGCTGTTGCGACGGCTAACACGACATGACACGACCTGACAAGAATGATTGACCTGGACACTGTGGATGATTGTGTTTGTACAAATAAACAATTACTGTCTTGCATTATGTCTAGGATAGGGATCCCTGAGTACCACGGTCAGGGATGCCTACTGAAATTGACTAAGGCTAATAAACTAGAATAATTCAGTAGACATGAAGAGATTCCCATCTACAGGCAATCCCGTTATCTAGGCGCATTAAGTGGACATGTAGCCTACCGACGAGTAGGGCACATTTCCAACACATAGTCATGTGGTGCACCATTAATAAACGGACATTCGACCTGGATAATCGGATGGTCTGCAGGGCTTGTGGCTGTTGGGATAATCTTATTGCATCTTGCTAGTAACTAGGGATGTGATAACCCTAGTTAGTTAAAATTATCAAGCCAAACTCATTGCTTGGCCATGATTGATTGAATGGAGTTTATTCCAGCATAGTCTTATCCTGATCCTGTGCTAGATTGTGACATGACGGGATTATTTATGCTTGCCTTAACAATAACGATCGGGGGTCCAGTTCTGTTATGGCGAAGGGTTACAACTCCGGTCCTTGTTTGGTTTAAGAGTTGTAACCTGGCTCCCGGAGTAGTTCTGTGTCCTCTCTTCGTTTATTGTCTTATCGCAACCCCATGCCACGTTCATCAGTTCTGTGTCTTCTCCTCGTTGTTGTCCTATTTGTATCTCGTGTCATGCTCGTCCTATTTTACACGAATATGACATGACATGGTTACCTATGATTGCCTTAACAATAAAGATCACGGGCAAGGTTTTGTTCAGGCGAAGGATTACAACTCCGGTCCTTGTTTGGTTTAAGAGTTGTAACCTGGCTTCCGGAGCAGTTCCTTATCTTCTCTTCGTTTATTGTTATATTTTTACCCTATGCCAAGACTAATCATGTTTTACTTACAATAGTATTTGAGACGAGTTTTTATTCAGGTGAAGGGCTGCAACCCCGGTCCTTGTTCGGTTTAAGGGTTGTGACCTGGCTACTTGAATGGTTTCTTCGTACTCAGTTTACTGTTGTTATCTCTATTAATATCAGTTCTTTATTTATTTATCATCTTTAATACTCTATTGTGATATGCTGGTTTTAGTTCCTAAGTGAAGCCTCCTTTGTGGCACTTGCTCTTTCTGGGGTCTAACCCAGCTAGTTTTGTATGGCCAGATATCGGAGCAGCTCTAGAGGTTCTACCTACCTTCCAGCCAGATGGTGGCCACCAGGCGTAATCCTGGCAACGAGTGGGTTTCTTTTGTTCTCCCACTTCATTGTAAATTATTCTTTTGAGGCGTTTAGCCGACGAGCACGTGTTCGCTCGATTGCACCTTTATTTACTGTCTGTCTACGGGCTATAACATGATTAACAAATCCTAGGGTTGATCATGTATGACTAAACTCTTGCTAGTCTTAACATTTTGTACGACTAGTTTCATGATCATCCAATATGTAATGTATGGGACGCCTTGCTATTATATATTTGGTGCTCTGACATCTTGTAACTATTATTGCTTGTTTGAGATTGAGACACTAGGCTTGCTCATGACCATAGGAGACTAATGGATTGTAGTTAAACCCTCATATATCTAGACAGCCGTGACCGTATAGTGAGATGGATTCCGTTTCGTTATACGTAGCTGGCTATGTATGCCCCGCTCTCCAGTATTCTGGTTTTGGGGCGTTACACTAACCCCTGTTGGACTAGGGTCTCCTGGCCTATATCCACTACGTCATGTGGATCATAGTAGGTAGTACACTTCTTCTCGTCATCTGAAAAATATATCCAGTCAGGATTAGAACGAGATACATTTCCAATAACAGTTCTAGTTAAATGATAAAGACTATGTAGCAGTAAATAGAGAAAATATATAAGATAAAGTGATATGTACATGAACATGGTAAGGCATAGAAAGACTATAAATGAGTGTAAGAGCAAGAGAGCAGAGTATATCATGTACAAGAATCAAAAAAATACTATCTAAGTAAGTGAGCACTAGTTTCAATATGTGATCGGTTTAGCAACTTGATACAAGAGTTTATGGCTTGGTTAATCATACGTGCGATGTATGATTAACACTATTCAAGGTTCAAGACTTGATGCAAGGAGGGTATTGATCACATATCTATGCTAATACTTTCCGCCCCGACTAGTATAATGGATCCAACCATTACACGTTACAACACGAGATTCTCTGAGAAGGTAGCTAGCCATCGCAGGAATCGGTGTCCATACAATGTACAAGAACAACAAAGAGGTTTACACAAGATATCCCAAGGTATACAAGGAATAAATCTCATGACAGGATCCTGACGATGCCAATCCGTGTGACCAATGTGTCAAGAGAATAAGGATATTTACACTAAATACAAGAAACATAGAAGATATCATAAAATAAAAAATTATCAGAGAATGTACTCGCGTGAAATCTGATGTGAAGTATCAACGATATCCGAAACGGTGCCTCGAAGACCTAAATATGGAATGTTGTATCAATATCAAGGTTTGAAATGAGATACAAGTCAACTAGTCCATTGCTAGGTCAATTGGTCAATTCTAGGTCCAATGGTCAAACCAAGTCAACCCTAGGTCAATCCAGTCAATACTAAGTCTAACTAGTCAATCTTGACCAACATTAGCTAACACCCATACCTAAGATGTAGGATACTAGGATATCTATACCATAGTGTATCCTATTATATATAAAGGTTGTATATAAAAACCATATAGGTATATAGGTACTAGTACTATAGGTGTAACAATATATTCTAGTTACTTAACTATAATATTCTAATACCTTTACAAAGTCACACATTCCATTTATCTATATAGATATCCCTACAACCCTATATACATGTAAATAATGCCTATACCCTACTCAAATACCTATCACCTACTCCAAGTATTACCAAATACTTATATGTGTACTCAAAATATACATCCATACCTGTCTAATGCATCAAGTAACTAACCCCTTAGCCTGTACACAGGTAAAAACTCTTATGTTGCCAACTATGGCACACTACTCCTCCTACCTCTATTCCTAACACTCCTCACATACAAATACTTACAGACTTTCCCTTCTATTGTACAGTCCATATACTGATAGGGAAAAAACCTTATCAGTCCAGTCTCTATGGACTGAACTAATCAGTCAAGTGACTGATACTTAACCCCTTCCAGTTCATTCTGAGGTGATACTTCAGTCCCCTCAAGTTCAGTCTAACTGAACTCAAACATTTTCTTCGGTCCATTGATACTTCAACCACTCCCCTCTATTCAATTCCTTAAACTGAACTTAAATATTTTACTCAGTTTAGTTTCAGTCCCACAACTGATACACAACCCCATCCTCTTCACTGAACATGAGTTCCCTCTCCTTTATTCCCTCATATCCTCATGCCAATTCTTCCTCTAATCCTTCCTCTCTTCTCTGTATCAGTCCTTTTGGACTGATACACTAAATCTCATTTGATGCATTCAGTCTTATTGAATTATCTCACATCACTTCATGACTGGACACACTCATGGACTGATCTCCTAGTCAGTTGTCAGTCCAAGGACTGACTGAACTTCATATTCAGTCAATCTACTGCCCAACCATATCAGTCAATGGACTGATACTAACATGCTCATAGTCTAACACCCCTTACCCTTCCTTGCCTTAACTGGACTGGGGATCCTCCATTCAACCATTTAAAACCCCTCTTTCACTTCTCAAATTCTCATCCAAAACTCTTCTCTCTAGCATCTGAACTAACCTTTCTAATCAGTCCAAGGTCACTCATGGCCATCTAACCCGTAAATCCCAATACCCCCAACTATACTGCATATTATTCTAAGACTGATACCCTCATATCAGTTTACTGATACTCTTAACTGCTTCCACACCTAATCTCCTTTCTTATCAGTCCAGTCTTCAAACTGAACTCCTAAACTCCCTCTTCTCTTCATTGTTTATCATGATACATCCCCATCTCTGTTCAATCTTAAGACTGAAACATTCAGTCATGGACTGAAGCCATCTCAGTCTTGGACTGATATCACCTCATTCTACTACCACATTCAAATTCCTCCAACTCCCCTGCATCTGAACTGCCAAATAAGTGAAGCAACTGGTGTTGCCTGCACATAGGAAGTCCTATTCCTATAGTCCCTACTGCTAACCTCCTATCTCGAGCCCTACAGCAGCAACTGCTGCTTCTACTACTCCAATACCCGAGCCCCCTTGGTCCCCCTTCTGTCCTGCTGTTTCTTGCCATTAGATTTCCCTTATCCTCTTCAACCCTTATCTAGCTACCTATAATTCCATCTCTCTATTCACTTATCTATCAATCTATATATACATTTGGTCAAACCTGTTTGGTAACTTCTAAGGATCATATAGGCAGTGTATAAGAAAGTTTGGGAGCTTTGAGATGCCCCAGTAGGAAAATTACCTGACAGTCAAATCCTCTCTTTCAATAACCCTGCTAATGCTGCCTATCCCTCAAACCCAAATCAGTTTTTTGAAACTGATACACATATCAGTTCTTGGAACTGATACAAATTAGTCCTAAGGACTGATACAGAGATTAAACTCCTCTAATTAGTCTAAGACTGATACCACCCCTGCTCTCCATACTGCTACATGGTTCCTTTCTAATCCTATATACTGATGTTAGAGACCCTTGTACAGACCATATTGGTATCTCTAGACAGGAAGGGAAGGAAGATCTTGCTATGGCCAATTGGGGCTGCCACCACTCCCCTCTTCCTTCTCTCATACTGATCAGTTGGGCCCTTCTCTTCTTGCCCCTGATGCACATTCCAGTGCACAAATGGGCACTGTTTACAGGCCTTCTCCCTACGTGTCTGTACTCAAAAGAAACCCCTCTATCTATTGCGACGGCTTGACGCAATACGTAGAATTGATAGTCCCGATGAAACATACAAAGTGAGAAATACGATTTTTGAATCGCATCGTGTGCCTTGACTTTTGTTGGAGGATCGCGTATGTATCAATATGCATATGCAATAGAATTGCGAGAACTTATGCTAGAGCCCAAGTCCGATCGAGGGTACGAGATGGCAAGCAATTGAGAATAAGAAGTTACATGTTTGCGTTGTTCTGATATCTTACAACTGAGCTTGGCTAAAATACATATATTGGTGGGACGCCTAAAATATGTATATGATTTTAAACTAAGTTGTATGATCCAAACGATAGTGAGACGAGATCGTAGAACGATCTAGTGAAACCCTTGAAAATTTAGTATTGATTTCGGTTCGAGGACGAACCTTGTTTTGAGTGGTATATTATGTAATGCCCCGCTCCGCACAGTACATTATGCTGAGTCGTTGACTCGAAGAGTTGTATTGACCCGATTACGTATCAATGCGAATCGATACGAAGTGTTAAGTTGTCCCGAGCAATGCATCAAACTAAGTCGATGCGAAGAGTTGTCTTGTCCCAAAGAATGTATCGAGTGAATCGATGCGAAGCGTCGCGTTGCCTCGAAGGATAAGTGAGTTGAGATGGCTCGAAGATTCTAAGAAATCGAATCGACCAAGGCGCAATTCGAATCGATGCAAGTATTGATTTTAGTTGGTTTCATGTGCATGCTATACGTTTACGCTGAAATGTTAGAGGTCGATCTTTTGCTTTATTCAGTAAAGGGTTCGCGAAAGCAAATCGTCGCCTTGCGACGGACTGAAGCGTTGGCAAGCCAAAACGGACGTATAATTCAATAAAGTACGAAGTGCTCGAATGGCTAAGTCAGGAGAGTTGCCCGTGCAACGAAGTTATGAAATCGAGCCGCAATGGCTGAACAAAACGACAAGGCATATCGATTCAAGGTGGGGGGACATTGACTCTCTTTCCTACTCCGTCATGCTTAAGTAAAATACATATTATTGTTTGCTGAGTTAACCTATCAACGCCACAGGCATGGCTCGATAGAGAGATAAACATAGTGCGTGTCGAACACTAGATAGAACAATTAAAATAAATCGTACGACAGACGTACGAGTCATTATGGAACATTGAATATCACAAAGGCGAGCGCCTCGGTGTGCAAGCCATAAGAACATGGGATAACTGTATCGACGAGTGCCCCAGTGCATAAGTCATTCCATGGCCCGTGCACGAGTTAGCATGCTAGAACATTGAAAGACTATATTGGTGTGAGTGCCATAGTGCACGAGCGATAGAACATTGAATACCTTATCGAGGCGTGCCTCAGTTGCACGAGTCGGAAGAATGGAACATAAGTATAACGCGTTAAACACTAAGGTGTAGAATATTGAAATACGGCTTTGAGACGTGCATCAAACACACGATACAAGTAAAGGGCGAATAACTATATCAACGGTACGCAGTTGCACGATACTTACAAAAGATGGCTTCGTTGCGACGAAGAGAACAGTTATGGCACGGATGTGACATAACTGTCGATACGGCATGGTGCCTTCGAAATATTTGCGGCCTTCGGGCGTTCGTTGAGGACATTGGGGCGTTGTGCCAATTGAAATAGAGATAAGCGAACTTGCTTGGTTGTATGAAAGATAAGATTCGTTGCATGGTCAAATGGACTTAAAGACATAAAAGCCCGTGCATGGGTATTCCCTCGAACATGGCGCACCAGGGCGCTGGGACCGTTCAGCCTAGGAGTGTAGAAGCATAGAATTTCAGAACCAGAAAGTCTATGCGCCAGACTACATGCGCCAGAGCTTGGACAAAGTACTTCACAGCAAAAAGCAACAAATATAGACATTGAAAGAGGACTTTTTTATTTAACATATAAAAGTCTATTACATGTCTAAGAAAGACTGTATAAAGGAGAATTTCTACAAAGAAAAGATCCTAAGTCTACAGCCAGCAGCCAACATGCGCCCTCAAGTAGGCGCAGCAATCAACATGCGCCTTCAGCCAGGCGTATCCCACCATACGCCCTCACCAAGGCGCATCCTTTTCAGCAGCTCAGTTATGTGCATCCTCAGTTATATGCATCCTTTTGGCAGCTCGGTTATGTGCATCCCTTCAGCAGCCCAGTTAGGTGCCGCTCTTCCAGCCAGGCTCACCGCCGTCTAAATACTTCGACTAATAAAGCATTTATTGAGCAGAACGAGGGTGACAATCAACCCTCTAGCCAAGGAAGGGAAAAGAACCACAAGCCAACCTGTGGCCAGGGGAGGATTCGAAAGAGCCTCCAAAGGCCAAGGAAGACCGTGATCAAAACTGCGGCTAAAGGAGCAGCTTTCAACACAACCAGAATGGGCTACACCCATTTTGAAGGAAGAAAGAGCCACCAAAGCTGCAGCACCACCATTCCGATCTACGACTCTTCCTGCACAAGGAAGACGAGGCTCGAGCATCCCTATCTTTGGATACAACAGGCACCTTCCGCCTGCTTCGGAAGCCCTTGACTCCGACTTTTGGATATAACAGTCACCTTCAAGTGCATCAACGAAGATACTGCATCGCATCTTCACCCTCGGGAGCATCTCGTCAACAGAATGCATTCGAGTACACAAGTTCATGTCGAAAAGATGTGAGAGAACGAGAAGCAAACCCTCTCTCCATGCCACTATTTATAGGTCAGGTAAATCAAACCCATGCGCCAAGTGGATGGCTCTCAGAATTCCGTACAATAAATTTGCATTAGATGGATGAACCGGATGCTTCGAATTCAGCTAAGTCAAAACGGCTATTTAAAGCACTCGAAGAACGTAACAGTCGCACCATTAAAGACGTGTCACGAAACGGATGCGCCGGCCAGACCGCGCATCACACAGACGTGCCTTTCAACATCAAGCGCATCACACAGACGCGCCTTTCAGCACCAAGAGCATCACAGGGGATGCGCCCTCATCTGCCCCCATACGCCTAGTTGAACGCCAACCGACGCGCCCACTCAGTTGTCCATCGAATGTCACAAACATTAAATGCTGAACTAACAGAGTTGGCAGCACGCCTCCCGAAGTCTGAACAGTCGGCAGCTTTTTCAGAAGACAAAGCATCGCCAACGTCAGCGTCATCATTACTTTCCTCCGACGGCTACTGCCACGTGGCCACCCAACCATCTCGCATGCGCCTCCGTAGCCATGCGTCCAAATCCGTATGTGCCTCAAAAGCCATGCGTCTCAGACTTTTCACTGATCCCTAAAGACAGAAAGAAAGTCATCATTAAAGCTCTGCATGCGCCTCAAAAGCCATGCACCCCAGACTTTTTTCTGATCCCAAAAGACAGGAGTAAAGTCACTACTGAAGCTCTGCATACACCTCGAAAGCCATGCGCCCAGAATGGTTCGTGACTCCGAAAGGTTACGAGCCAAAGACTCTTCATGCGCCCAATCCTAGGCACATCTTACCAGATCATTCCCCCATCAAATCCGAGATCTCCGAGCCATGAGTTTACGACACGTGTCCTTTGACTCAATTCATCCAAGATCGCAGCAACAGAAAGATCTTCTTCTCTGCTACGTGCCGGCTCACAACAGCAACATGAAGAAGTCAACCCCTCGATCAGGGTGCATCGTCCATGCGCCTCCATCAGCAATCAACACGTGGCGTCCCCGCGTACAAGCGCATCCTACATGCGCGCATGAGCAGTCAGCCTACAAAGCTATAAATAGAGGGATCATTTCCTTCTTCCACACATACACCTACCTACACAACAAACACACAGAGACTTCGGACCACCAGAGAGGCAGATACAGACACTCAACGTCTTTCTCTTCTCAGCAAGCTCCAGCACCCAGAGTAATCCAGACCTTCAGAGAACCGATAACCGTCGTCAGATCGTCAACGAAGTCAACGTATTACCACTCACTCCATCGGCACAAGGAATCCAGATAAACAAAAGTGTACTCCTAGGACTACATCTAAGTCCTATATTGTAACACTGTTCTGTTTGTATTGAAATTTGCAATCAAAGAATTTTAATGGCAAACAAGCTGGCGACACTGCTGGGGACCTCTTTCTCCTCCACCGAGAAAGCTGTGTCGCATTCCGACGACGTGAAGGTGGGCTCCTCCCACAAGACGTTGGTCGTACGCCTCAATCGACATGCGAATGAGGAGTTTATCTCTGAAGGCAGTGCGAGTCCTTCGAAGCGGCTGCTAAAGTCGAAGAAGACCCGCCGAGTCTGGGTACGCAAGGTCGAAGCCTCGGGCACCACCACCGAAGGGGATACGCCAATCCAGCCTTCCCTTCCTGTTGACGTCCTCATCAACCAAGATGCGCCCGCTGGTGCAGCGCATCTCTCGGCGAAACGTGCGGCTAACCACATTCCCCAGCCATCTCCCTCTCAGGCGAGGAAGATGCGTCGACGGAGCAGGGGCACAGCCAATGCCTCGTGCATCACCTCTGATGTGCTACAGAAGGTCTCTGTCTTCGACAGACTCACTCGCTGTAATGGCGAGGAGAATTTGGATTCTGAGTACTACGCGCCCCAGCGGTCTGGTACGAAGAAATCCAAGACAGCACGGGCCATGCACCCAAATGTGCTATGCCAGCAGCAAGCCAGAAGCATGCGCTCACAATCATGCGCGCTACTGATGGTAAGCTATACAAGGTCGACTCTAGTACTGCGGCGCCAGAAACGAGCCGACCTTCAAAGTCCTTGTCTCGCTTGGGCGCATCTACTGCGTGCACAACCAAGTCGAATAAGGCAAATCCAGTGGTCTTGAACTCCCGTACCTCCTCTGGTTGTGCGTTTGAGGTCCGTTCAAGTCACTTCAAATGCTGTGGTTCCTCCACTACTGATCGGGATGCCTGTTTGGTATTAGATCAGGGGACGTAGCACTCACTTGACCACCCCGGCGCTTGGCCTTGCCATGCGCCTGAAGGGGGTGCGAAGATGGCACTCTCCTCCAACGATCTGCGCAACATGATCACTCACAAGCGTCGATCAGGAGAGTCGACTGACAAGCACGATGCGCCTCTCATGGGGCATACTTGTGCTGTGTTCACCATCAACTGCTGTTGCAAAGCGGCAGTCCCACCAAGGCAGTCGGTGTTCCAGTGGCTGCAATCCTCGACACCCCTCCGACGTCGCCTCGGGGAGAAGGTGTCAACAAAAGAAGAACCAATGGTTGCTTCATGCAACGTGATCTCCAACTCCTCGTCAGTCCAAAAGGCGACTGGCAGTTTCTCTTCCTCGTCCAAAAGCCAGCCGAGGAAAACTAAGACAGCTGTCTCGTCCTCCGGAGTGTTCGAAGGCACTCGAGGGAGGAAGAAGATCTTAGAGGAAGATGGGGGTAGTCAGACCCTTGTCGAGCCTCCTTCCGAAATGAGTGTGTCCAAAGCACACCTGGGGCAGATCCTCGAGGCGAAGTCAGCCTTCCAGAAGCCCCTGAAGACGAGGATATCCTCCAGAACATAGCTGGGGGTAGTCTAGCATCTGCGGACCCGAGTTCCGGAGATGAAGAGGCCCTTTAAGACGGAGCTGAGGGTAATCAGGCCCTTGCAGATGCACCCGTGGTGAATGTTCTCTCGAACATAGCCGGGAGTAACCAAGACGAAGCTCCAGGAGAGGCAACTCCCCTACAAAAGAGTGAGGCCAAGAGTGAAGCCTCGACCCATCCATCCACTCCCGGCCGCGTTATGACAATAAATGTGACTGGGGCTGATATCGAGTCTGATACGCCACCAACAGACCTCGTCCAGCACATAGATACCCTGGAGGGAGGACTCAAAACCCTCTCTGCCTCTATGCAAACACTGACTCAAGCAGTGTTTGAGATACGATCAGCATTGGCCAGGACACCTTCTGTCGGTCCCGACCCAGGGGCCAATGGAGAATTGAGTGTACCCCTTCAACGGGTATCCTCGGACATAGATCGCCGTGAAGCACCTCGGACATCGGAGCCCTCAAGTGCTCAACTCCCGGTGGTACCACCTTCCCCGACGCCCAGCTCCACAGAAGACGTGGTCGAGATGATCAGGGACCTACGCGAGTGCTTTGAGTCCAAGATGAGACAAGAGGAGCGCCAGAAAATGGGCATCCTTCAGCCTTATCCCCTCGAGTGGAATAAGGTGGTTTATCCTCCAAAGTATAAACCACAAACACTGACGCCGTACGACGGGAAGGACTCTCTACGTTGCTATTTAACATACTTTCAGTCTCAGATGGGACATCTTCCGAAGGAGAAAGCGCTACTCACCAGCATATTTGTTGGGGCGCTGAAAGAAGTGGCATACGACTGGTACTGCAGCCTCCCCGACAATTCAATATCTTCCTTCGACGACCTGACGTGCCTCTTTCTCGACCGTTTCTACGACGGCGGGAAGGACATGACAATGGCGTCCCTTATAGAGATACGCCAGAAGGAGAAGGAAACAGTTCGAGTGTTCATCGAACGCTTCCGACAGGCCTACTTTAGACTGCCCCGGGGCATGCCACAACATGCACTCCTCTCCCCCTGCAGCATGAACATGCTGCCTGCAGTCAAGCTCTGGCTCAACTCTACTCCTCCTCCCGACTGGAGCTCCTTGATCATTGAAGCAGAAGCCGCGGAGAAGAAGGCAGCCAATGCTCGTCTTTTGGGAGTTAGTTTCCCTGCCTTCGAGGACAAGGGAAAACGGCCTGCAGCCAACAACCCCGGACGAGAGATAAAGGGGAAACAGGCATTGACTGTCAATACCTCAAAAGGTGCGTCAGCACCTGCTCAAAAACCTCCACTTGCACCAAGACCAAAGAAGGTTTATTCGTTCAACGACGAAGACACCCTGCAACTCTTTGAGATACTAAAGCAGGGTGACAAGATCAAGCTTCCGGACCCGAAGCGTCCCGATAAGGTTGGGAAAGTGGACAACCCGAGTTACTGTCACTACCATCGGTTTGTCGGACACCCAACCAAGGACTGCTAAGTCCTCAAGAATTACATCCAGTGCATGATCAACGCGGATGTAATCTCCGTCGACTATGAAGAGAAGACGGTGTCAGCCAACGTGGTGTCACTCCAGTTTGGCACCTTACTGCCAACTACAACACATGATGGCATCGTCTCCATCCCTAAGGCGACAATGGAGATGGTTAACTTACCACCTACCCGTGACAACGTGAATGGACTCATCCCACTCACCATATATCTGGGAGAGATCCTATGGGTTCACCCTGATCTCGTCTCCGAGGTGACTCAATTGGAGGTACGCCCTATCTCCAAATCCAAAGGTAGGAAGATCAAGTCTTGCCGTACGGTCTCTTCTTCAGCAGAAGAGGCACTTTCTGTGCAGACGCTTTCACAACAGAATGTCCAACCCGACGAAGCTGCCATCGAGATGGTGCCTCCTGGCACCGTCCCTGCTGTCCAGGACGAGGGCCCGTCTAAGCCCTCACCAGCCAATAAGCAGAAGCAGATAGAGGCCCGCTTCGGTAGGCCTCTGCGAAAAGAGAATGCTTCGGGGCTAGCCAAGCCCCACAACTTCGACATACTGGCACAACTGGCCAGTACTGCTGTCTGCCTATCTCTGTTCGAGCTCCTTCATCTTTCCAAAGACTTTTGAGAAGCTCTCTACGAAGCTCTGAAGGATGCTGAATCCTTTCTCAGTCAGGTCAAGCAGCCTGAAGATTCCCGATTGTGTGCAAGTACTGTCACTGTGCGGAGGAGATTATCCCCAATATAACCTTCACCCAATAGGACATACTACTCAAGCACAATCGACACAACAGGCCGCTGTATTATACAGGGTACATCGGTTCAGTCAAGGTGAAGCGGATTCAGATCGATCCAGGGTCTTCCCTCAGTATCATCCTAAAGATGCTGCTCTCAACACTGGGGATCCCAATATACCGACTGGCGCCTTCCAACACAACAATCAGTGGTTTCAACGCCAGCAAAAGCGAACCACTGGGCAAAATACGACTAAAGTGCCACATCGGTAACCTCAGAACCGAGGTCACTTGTTATGTCGTGGACGCCGAAGTTAACTACAACATTCTATTGGGTCGCCCATGGCTGCATGAGTACATGGTGGTTCCATCCATGCTCCACCAATTTATGAAGTATGTGTCCACCAACAACGTCATCCGTACGGAGTTCGCGGACATCGACCCTTCAAAGGGATTGAAGCCTACTTCACCGATGCCGACTTGTACAAGTCAACTGACGAGGAAGAGGCCAATGATGCTGACAACGAAGCAGAAATAGCAGCAGAGCCGGACATGGAGCCTGAGGTCACTCCCGATGCTCCTTTGAAGATCCGACTCAAAGGCAAACCGCCTCAGAAGTTGCCTCCCATGAGCATTAAGCTACCCGGGAAAGCACCAGCTGCTCCTGAAGTTCCCCTGAAGATACGGCTCAAAGGAAAGCCGCCTCAAACATCGACCCCCCCTCGTGGCAAAACTGCAGGGGAAGGCGTCAATCACCGGAGGCACAGCAGAGGCACCTCTGAAGGTGCGTCTTAAGGGCAAGCCGCCACCATCCCAGCTACCAGAGAAGACCCATGTAGTCCTCTCGGACTCCAAAGCCAACGCTGTGGTGGACTCTCCCGATCTTACTCTAGTGCTTACAGATGAAGAGCTGGAGGAATACATCTTGGCCAATGTAGATGCCCCATCTCCACATTGGAATGCCATGTATACATTAGATAACGCTCTACGGTCGTTGCAAACACAAATAACGACCGTCCATCATGTAAATCGAGTAGTCCCGTCCCAAGGAGTGTGTTACATAGTCCCACCACGGAGTCAAGACGAAGAATCCATCATCTTCGGCAAGGTTGAGCGTCATCAAGATCTCCCGCCACTCGAGCCAGAACCAGATGCCGGTAGAATGCAACTCTATCGGTACACGGACAAGGCAAAGTACCTCATCCAAAATATGGGTTATGACCTAAAAAGCGACAAAGGCCTGAACTACGGCAAAGGTCGACGTCTCCCTCTCCGGCTTCCAACACCTAAAGAAAAGTCGCAGGATTATTACAATCGAACTCGACGGAGGGTAGGCTATGCCACGCCACTGTCAACTCCAGAGAGTTCAGACGCAGAAGAAGCAGAGCATTCTCACTCGTCTGAAGCATCAACGTGGGATTCCGATACCAGTATCGGATTTGTCTTCAAGAGAGTGCTGTCAGCCAACATGACATCTGCACAATCTCAAGAAGAAGAAGGCGAAGACCAAGTGCCGAAATTCTTCGAAGAAGAACCCTGGGCTCAACGCCTAGGACAACAATGGGAGTCTCGCTTTGAATTACGCTAACCCTCCACCGAAGACGAAGTCGAGCAGATCGATCTTGGGGATGGATCTTCTTCCAAACCCATCTTCGTCAGCAAAAGCCTAAAAGGAGAAGACCAAGAATCTTTAATCCAGCTGGCTAAAGAGTATATCGACGTCTTCGCTTGGAGCTACGAAGATATGCCGGGACTTGATCCTCAGATCGTGATGCATAGGATGAACATCTTACCTGATGCCAAGCCTATCAAACAACAACAACGACGCTTTTGTCCGGATATCATGAACTCCATCGATCAGGAGGTGGACAAACTCTTGACCAGCGGCTTCATCCGTGAAGAGCAACACCCAGATTGGGTAGCCAACGTCGTCCCCGTCACCAAGAAGAATGGAAAGATACGAGTCTGTATCGACTTCAGAGACCTAAACTCTGCTTGCCTAAAAGATGAATTCCTGCTTCCAATCATCGACGTGATGATCGACAACACATGTGGCTTCGAGCGCATGTCTTTCATGGACGGGTATTCGGGCTACAACCAGATCAAGATGTTCCCTGACGACGCAAAACACACGTCATTCAGGACTCCAAAGGACATTTTTTGCTACACAATGATGCCCTTCGGCTTGAAGAACGCTGGTGCAACATACCAACGTGCTATGAGCACCATTTTTTGTCAGCATCTTCGCAAGATAGTCGAATGCTATGTTGACGAAATCGCAGTCAAGAGCCGTCTCAAAGGAGATCACCTGCAAGACCTCAAGACAGTCTTCGATCTCATACGGGCGCATCAACTCAAGATGAACCCCGCTAAATCCTTCCTTGGGGTTTTTAGCGAAAAGTTCTTGGGCTTCATCATCACGGCAAAAGGTATTCATGTCGATCCCGAGAAGACTAAAGCTATCCTTGATATGGACCCTCCGAAGTGTCACGCCCCGATTCGGGAAATCGCTCGCTTTGCTTCGATTCACGCCGAATCGATCGTCCTCGCTAAGGCATGATGCCGTACAAGTCTGGAGTTGCACTTGTACAAGGCTAGAACATGCACATTTATATCACTTTGAAACATTTTAAAAGTAAGCCACAGTTGCGGAAACATTGAGATACAATATAGGAAGAAGAAATACTCATTTTATTCATAATTGTAGTCAGAATACAACTTTTCTCGATAATATTTGAAATGCCATTTCGGCTACATTGATTCATGAAAAGAAGTACAACTAATAGGCTACCATGAAATAATTTCCCGTTCCATACATCATGCCCCTTTAGTACTTTGAAATATAAGCATCTATCTTTGAAAACTCCGCAATACTTTGTGCGTCTTTTAGGAAAACAACTTGAAAGAAAACAGCAGTTCAGAAAGCTTTAGTTGCGAGGTGCGCCCGAGCCTTCTCCAGTACCTGTGGAGGAGGGGTCAGCACATTATAACAATGCGCTGGTGAGCCCCGTTGGCCTACTCAGCTAAACCAACATTTTATTAATGACAAGCATTTTAAAGATATGAACTTATTAGGGACAAGCAACATTCAGAGTAATTCACAATAAATGCAACATGAAATAAACCATGTTTACTTTACCATTGGCCGAATCCAGCTTTTCTGCTTAAGATACAGGATAACAATAATATACTTACCGCCCCTGCATAAAATGATCATTAACATGCATCCTGACTACATGGCCACTGGCGCTGTTAAACCATATGGACATCTCTTTGCCTTATAGGACTTCAAGGTAATACAATGACTCCAAAGTAGGTAGCTAGCCCCTAAGGATGCCTCGCAATACCCGTGCTCCCATTAGCACGCCAATTTTCCTCCTAGGCCGAATCGGTCCCGACGCCCCAGTACCGATTCGAGGAAACACACCACCAAACCTTGTGCACAAGTTGTCCATGACCATGCGAATGCGTGACCGACTCGATAAGCATACAGTGCATGGTAATTTTGAAAGTAAATCGACAACATGTTCATATCGCAGCATTTCATCATCATTCTAGGCATCAATTCAATCTCAATTCAATGTTCAGTGGACAAGAATAATCTCAATTGTTGTTAACAGTGTAATCGATTTATTTCAATGTTCTATGGACTAGCATTCATTTCAATGTTCTACGGACTAGCATTCATTTTAATGTTCAATGTTCAATCTCTAGCTTCTTAGTGGTATTGACTTGTGGCATTTAGCAACTTGATATCGATCAGCGGATGTTGCAAGAAAATTATTTAGTTGGCATGAAGGAATAGCGAGAGGGACAATACCACCACAGAGATCCACACTCACCAAATTAGAGAATCGTCGAGAGAGAGAGGAACATTTGCACGCTTAGCCTTCCGTCACGCGTCAGTCTGCATTGGCACCAAAAGATTGGTTAATAATCCGTCTCGTTGTGTTCTCTTCTCTCAGAATTCTCAAGAATGAATGCTATGCAATCGATGAAAATGGGCAAGAATCAAATCATCGAAAATCATTCAGAAAAGCATCCATCAAAACCAAGCAGCAAAACCAGCAGCAAAACATCCAGAGAAAACTCTTGGACGCATTTCAAGAGAAACCAATCCATTAGTTGGAAAGGTTCTTATGCACTTGTCCGTGATCGATTCGGTGTCGACGGTAAGTTTCCCCAATACTCGGTTCCGATCGAGTTAGCCAAGCCACAAGCCTTACATAGTGAACCGCTAGGAGCGGGACACTACATAATATACAACTAAGAAAAAGTGTCGTCCTCGAAACTTAAAGCAAAAGTCCTACCTCAAAATTATCAAACAGCGAAGGGTATTTCACCCTCATTTCTTCCTCTAGTTCCCACGTCGACTCCTCTACAGCATGGTTCCGCCACAGCACGTTGACCAGGGATACTGTCCGATTTCGCAAAACTTTCTCTTTCCTGTCCAAAATCTGGACAGGCTCTTCAGTGTAGGATAGGTCAGCGCTCAGCTGTAGCTGATCAAAATTTACTACATGGCTTGGATCATGCACGTACTTCCACAGTTGAGATACATGGAAGACATCGTGCACATCAGCCAGAGCCGGAGGTAGTGCAAGTCGATAAGCCACTGAGGCTACCTTCTCCAAAATCTCGAAGGGTCCAACGAATCTCGGGCTTAGCTTTCCTTTCATTCCAAACCGCATCACACCTCGCATGGGTGTGACCTTCAAGAAGACATGATCTCCTACCGCAAATTCCAAAGGTCGTCGATGTACGTCCGCATAACTCTTCTGTCGACTTTGAGCAACTCTAAGTCTTTCTCGAATTAAGCGAACCCTCTCGATGGCCTGTTCCACAAGTTCTGGTCCGAGCACTTGCCGTTCACCGACTTCATCCCAGCATATCGGTGATCGACATTTCCGTCCATACAAGGCTTCATACGGGACCATTTGGATACTTGCCTGATAACTGTTGTTATAGGCAAATTCTACTAGTGCGAGATGCGCGTCCCAATTTGTCTTTGAATCCAGCACGCACAATCTCAACATGTCTTCAAGAATCTGATTTACCCTCTCTGTCTGACCATCAGTCTGCGGATGGTAAGCTGTACCGAAGTTCAACTTTGTGTCCATAGCCGAGTGCAGACTTATCCAAAATCGCGACAAGAATCTCTCGTCTCTATCCGATACTATAGAAGCTGGTACCCCATGCAATCAGACAATTTCTTTTATGTAGATCTGAGCCAACCGTTCTACTTCCCATGTAACTTTTATTGGAATAAAATGTGCCGACTTGGTTAATCTATCCACGATAACCCAAATCGCATCATTTCTCTTCTGAGTTCTTGGCAAGCTAACTATAAAATCCATACAGATATTATCCCACTTCCACAGTGGAATAGCCAAATTTTGTAGTTCTCCGCCTGGCCGTTGGTGTTCGGCCTTCACACGCTGACAATCCAAGCATTGTGACACGAATAGCGCCACATCCTTTTTCATGCCATGCCACCAAAATGTGGTGCGCAGATCTTTATACATTTTCGTGCCTCCCGGATGCAAGAAATACTTTGCGAAATGAGCCTCGGTCAGTATTTCCTTCCTAATATCCTCGTCCTTAGGGACGCACAACCTCCCCTTGACACGAATAGTGTCATCTTCAACGGTAAAGTCCGACGCCTTTCCTGCTAGAATCAACTCGCGTATCTTCTGCAGAAACGGGTCATCCTTCTGAGCAATCTTAATCCTTCCCTGGAGACTCAGCTCAAGTTGCAACTGAGCCAACTGCACATTCTGCGGACGAATCCTGAACTCGATGCCCATCTCTTCAAGATCTCGTAGTACCTCTTTTGCTATTGTTAGGGATCCAACAAATTTTTGACTCAAGGCATCAGCTACTACGTTCCCTTTTCCCAGCGTGTAAGAGATTGTCAAGTCATAATTCTTGATCAATTCTAACCAACGCCGCTGCCTCAAATTTAATTCTTTCTGTGTGAATATATATTTCAGGCTCTTGTGATCCGTGAAGATCTCGTAGGACACACCATAGAGATAGTGTTGCCACAATTTTAACGCGAACACAATCGCCGCCAGTTCCAGATCATGTGTTGGGTAATTCTTCTTATGCTGTTTGAGTTGTCTCGAAGCATAAGATATTGTCTTCCCACGTTGCATGAGAACACATCCCAAACCAAGTCCCGATGCATCACGGTAGATCTGAAATCCCTCAGAGCCTTCCGGAAGTGCTAAAATTGGGGCCGTGACGAGCCGCTGCTTGAGTTCTTGGAAGCTACTCTCACAGTCGTCTGTCCACTTAAATACGAATCCCTTCTGAGTCAGGCGAGTCAAAGACGAGGCAATTCTCGAGAAGTCTTTCACAAATCTACGGTAGTACCCGGCTAAACCAAGGAAACTCCGTATTTCACTAGCTGATGCAGGCTGCTTCCAGTCCACAACTGCCTCAATCTTCTTTGGGTCAACGGCAACACCTTCTGCCGAAACAACATATCCTAGGAACGATACACTGTTCATCTAAAACTCGCACTTGCTTAACTTTGCATAGAGCTGGTTGTCCCGCAGCGTCTGAAGTACTTCTCTCAAGTGCTCGATATGAGTCTCCCTATCCTTTGAGTAGATCAAGATGTCATCGATGAACACAACAACAAACTTGTCTAAGAACGGTCGAAACACTCTATTCATTAAATCCATAAAGGCTGCTGGAGCATTAGTCAAGCCGAATGGCATGACCAAAAACTCATAGTGTCCGTATCTCGTACGGAATGCTGACTTAGGAAGATCTTCGGGTCTGATCTTCAACTGATGGTATCCCGAACGAAGATCGATTTTTGAAAACACGGTCGCCCCTTGTAGCTGATCGAACAGATTATCTATTCTTGGCAAGGGATACTTGTTACGGATGGTTGCTTTATTTAGTTCTCTGTAATCGATGCACAGCCGCATCATTCCATCCTTCTTCTTTACAAACAGTACTGGAGCTCCCCATGGAGATAAACTTGGGCGAATGTATCCCCGATCTAGTAATTCTTGTAATTGTACCTTTAGTTCCTTTAATTCTGCCGGAGCCATCCTGTATGGCGCTTTTGATATAGGACGAGTATCCGGAAATGTATCAATTGTGGACTCAATTTCTCTATCCGGCGGCATCCCAGGTATCTCGTCCGGAAACACATCGGGAAACTCTGCCATAATTTTGGTCTGATTTGAGCCTACACTCTTCATTCGAGTGTCTTGGACAGAAGCGAGAAAGCCTTCACACCCCGAGTACAGCATGTGCCTTGCTGTAACTGCCGATATTACCATAGGTCCTTAGAATGCCGAGCCGCACGAGTAAGAGAACTCTGTTTCTCCAGGTAGGCGAAACACAGCTCTCTTATCCGTACAGTCGATCGTTGCATGACAGGCGCTGAGCCAGTCCATTCCCAATATGATATCGTACTCTTTGATGTCGAGTACAATTGCGTCCAAAGATAAAGTCTTCCCTCCAATCTTAATGTAGCCGTCTCTGCAAATCAAAGTTGCAGGCATATCTACTCCTGAAGGAGTACTAACACACAAAGCTGTCTTTAATTGAGTCATACAAAATTTATTTTTCGTTGCAAAATCAGAAGAGATAAAGCAATGAGTAGCACCAGAATCAAAAAGTACTCTTGCAGGTATGCCTTTGTACAGTAACATACCTGTTATAACATTCTCTGCGGTCTGGACCTCTGCCTGAGTCAAGGCATAAACCCTTGCTTGGCCACCTTGTTGATTCGGTGCATTTCCAGTTGGAGCTGGCAAGGCTGGTGGCGCTTGGCCACGATGCTGGTTGTTATGTTGGCCCCGGTTCTGGTTGTTGTTATGCCCACGATAATGATTATTGTTATTTCCACGAGGAGGATACTGGTTCTCTCCCCTAGTTCTGCATTCAAAAGCCTTGTGATTCATTCCCCCACATTTGTAACACCCGACACGACAATCCTCGCGACGATGACCAATTCGATTGCACCTGTTGTAACGCAGTTCCTCATACGGTCCTTTGTTATTGCCCGTATTCGGACGCTTAGATGCGTTATTTCTTCCTGCAGACCAAGGTCGTTTCTGATTATTGAGTCCTTGGTTGCTCTGCGTTGTCCCACGACTAGCTGGCTTATGAAATCTCTCTATTTCGAGTGATGTCTCGAACGCCTCCCGGTAAGTCGTACATTTATGAGTTAGAACATCCCGCTCCAGGCCCTCATTCAAGCCTTGCACAAATCTTCCTCGCTTCGCGTCGTCATTCGGTACCATGTACCCAGCGAATGCGACTCTCTTCAAAAACTCTGTCTCATAGTCATGCACTGACATACTGCCTTGTCGAAGTGCAATGAACTCATTCTCTTTTTGTTGTCGGACAACGGGTGGAATGAATTGAGTAATGAAAGCCTGCTTAAAGGCCTCCCAAGACATCTTTATATCCTGACTGTTTCCGTAAAGTGCCTGTCTCTGCGAAATCCACCATTCCTGGGCCTTGAGACGAAGTTGTACAGCGGTACACTCCACTCTCTTACTGCCCTGAATCTCTAACATTCGGAAATAGCCCTCTAGTGTGTTCAAGAAGCCCATCACCTCATCTGGCTCCTCTTTCCCATTAAATTCAGGTGGGTCGCAACTCTTAAATTCAGAGAACTTGAAGCTCGTTCTCTTCCGTGTCGGCGTCTCAGATTTCTCTGCCGGCACTTCCACGGTCTCGGTTGTTGCGGCCTTTGCAGAAACATTAGAATCGGCCGTCAACTTGGTGACAATCTGAGTTAGACTATCAACTTGCTTTTGTTGAGCATCCAGCTGCTCCTGAAACTGATACTGAAGTTGCTCCTGAAGCGCGCGATGTTGAGCTTCGCTCTGCTTCCTTTGAGCCTCCATTTGCTTAATCAGTTTCTCAATCGGGTTCGACGATGAATTCGTCTTTGAGCTATCACCCTTAGTCATTCTACAACAAAGAAATAATTCCATTAGCATTCATAAAATATTTATGGGCTTATTGTATGGAACATTATTTCATGCCAGCGCTATCGACACCATCAATCGAGAAAATTTGCATCAAGACTTCCTTTTTGAAACATTTATTTTTGAAATCCGAGGAAGTGAAACCGTGCTCTGATACCAACTTGTCACGCCCCGATTCGGCGAATCGCTCGCTTTGCTTCGATTCACGCCGAATCGATCGTCCTCACTAAGGCGTGATGCCGTACAAGTCTGGAGTTGCACTTGTACAAGGCTAGAACATGCACATTTATATCACTTTGAAACATTTTAAAAGTAAGCCACAGTTGCGAAAACATTGAGACACAATATAGGAAGAAGAAATACTCATTTTATTCATAATTGTAGTCAGAATACAACTTTTCTCGATAATATTTGAAATGCCATTTCGGCTACATTGATTCATGAAAAGAAGTACAATTGATAGGCTGCCATAAAATAATTTCCCGTTCCATACATCATGCCCCTTTAGTACTTTGAAATATAAGCAGCTATCTTTGAAAACTTCGCAATACTTTGTACGTCTTTTAGGAAAACAACTTGAAAGGAAACAACAGTTCAGAAAGCTTTAGTTGCGAGGTACGCCCGAACCTTCTCCAGTACCCGTGGAGGAGGGGTCAGCACATTATAACAATGCGCTGGTGAGCCCCGTTGGCCCACTCAGCTAAACCAACATTTTATTAATGACAAGCATTTTAAAGATATAAACTTATTAGGGACAGGCAACATTCAGAGTAATTCACAATAAATGCAACATGGAATAAACCATGTTTACTTTACCATTGGCCGAATCCAGCTTTCCTGCATAAGATACAGGATAAAAATAATATACTTACCGCCCCTGCATAAAATGATCATTAGCATGCATCTTGACTACATGGCCACTGGCGCTGTTAAACCATATGGACATCTCTTTGCCTTATAGGACTTCAAGGTAATGCAATGACTCCAAAGTAGGTAGCTAGCCCCTAAGGATGCCTCGCAATACCCGTGCTCCCATTAGCACGCCAATGTTTCCTTCTAGGCCGAATCGGTCCCGGTGCCCCACTACCGATTCGAGGAAATACTCCACCAAACCTTGTGCACAAGTTGTCCATGACCATGCGAATGCGTGACCGACTCGATAAGCATACAGTGCATGGTAATTTTGAAAGTAAATAGACAACTTGTTCATATCGCAGCATTTCATCATCATTCTAGGCATCAATTCAATCTCAATTCAATGTTTAGTGGACAAGCATAATCTCAATTGTTGTTAACAGTGTAATCGATTCATCTCAATGTTCTATGGATTAGCATTCATTTTAATGTTCTACGGACTAGCATTCATTTCAATGTTCAATGTTCAATCTCTAGCTTCTTAGTGGTATTGACTTGTGGCATTTAGCAACTTGATATCGATCAACGGATGTTGCAAGACAATTATTTAGTTGGCATGAAAGAATAGCGAGAGGGACAAAACCACCACAGAGATCCACACTCACCAAATTAGAGAATCGTCGAGAGAGAGAGGAACACTTGCACGCTTAGCCTTCCGTCACGTATCAGTCTGTATTAGCACCAAAAGATTGGTTAATAATCCGTCTCGTTGTGTTCTCTTCTCTCAGAATTCTCAAGAATGAATGCTATGCAATCGATGAAAACGGGCAAGAATCAAATCATCGAAAATCATTCAGAAAAGCATCCATCAAAACCAAGCAGCAAAACCAGCAGCAAAACATCCAGAGAAAACTCTCGGACGCATTTCAAGAGAAACCAATCCATTAGTTGGAAAGGTTCTTATGTACTTGTCCGTGATCGATTCGGTGCCGACGGTAAGTTTCCCCAATACTCGGTTCCGACCGAGTTAGCCAAGCCACAAGCCTTACATAGTGAACCGCTAGGAGCGGGACACTACATATCAAGATCAAGATGTTCCCTGACGACGCAAAACATACGTCATTCAGGACTCCAAAGGGTATTTTCTGCTACACAATGATGCCCTTCGGCTTGAAGAACGCTGGTGCAACATACCAACGTGCTATGAGCACCATTTTCTGTCAGCATCTTCGCAAGATAGTCGAATGCTATGTTGACAAAATCGCAGTCAAGAGCCGTTTCAAAGGAGATCACCTGCAAGACCTCAAGACAGTCTTCGATCTCATGCGGGCGCATCAACTCAAGATGAACCCCGCTAAATCCTTCCTTGGGGTTTTTAGCGAAAAGTTCTTGGGCTTCATCATCACGGCAAAAGGTATTCATGTCGATCCCGAGAAGACTAAAGCTATCCTTGATATGGACCCTCCGAAGAACCTTCGAGAACTTCGAGGCCTACAGGGACGTCTGGCATACATCCGGAGGTTCATAGCAAAACTTTTCGGCAAATGTCAACCCTTCACCCAGCTCATGAAGAAAGGAGTCTCTTACGTCTGGACAGAGGAAAGCCAAAAGGCTTTCGACGACATCAAAGCCTACCTGACGAGCCCACCAGTCCTGGTGGCACCCGTCGCCAGCAAACCGTTTCTCTTCTACGTCCGAGCCATGGATCACTCCCTCGGCGCTCTGTTGGCTCAGAACAGTGATACAGTTTATGAGCAAGCAATCTATTACCATAGTCGAACTCTGATCGGGGCTGAACACCGGTACAACCCCGTTGAGAAAGAGTGATTGGCTTTGGTATTTGCCATCCAAAAGACTCGACATTATGTCTCGGGGAAGATAATTCATATCATTTCCCGAGTCAATCCGCTCAGAGTCCTTATGATAAAGCCAGGATCATTGAACTCCCGGCTAGCCACATGGGCGATCTTGCTAACGCTATACAACATGGTGTTCGTTCCACAAAAAGCTGTTAAGGTTCAGGCTCTGGCCGACTTTTTAGCTGCACACCCTATCCCAGAGTCCTCAAGGCTCTATGAAGACATCCCGGATGAGGTCCAAGAATCAAACGTCACCGAAGAAGGCTCCGTCTGACGGATGTTCTTCGATGGCGCTTCAAGAACAGGCCCCCAAGGCCAAATCGTCGCAAGAGTGGGGGTGGTATTAATCTCCCCCGATCAGCTGGTCATCCAGCGTGCTTACTCCCTTTCGAAGCCGTGCTCCAACAATGTTGCCGAGTACAACGCGCTCATTATGGGACTCCAGCTAGCGCAACAGTTGGGGATGAATCATCTGGAAGCCTACGGCGACTCAAAACTCGTCGTAAACCAGATCAGAGGACAATACGAGGTTCGTCATGAAGACCTGATCCCTTACCATAAAGTTGCATTGAATATCGTTTCAACCTTCACCGGGTTCTTCATCGAACACATACCTCGCCTACAAAATCTGGAGGCTGATGCTCTGGCTGGCCTCGCAGCCTCCTTGGCGGCACCCCTCGGGACTTAACACTACGTCACGGTAGTAGGTCGAGACTTGGTCTGCCCTAAAAACAACCTACGCTCACAAGTGGCCCACGCCATGTCAACGGGTGCCGGTGTTAACGTCCGAGATTGGAGATTCCCGTTCATCGATTTTGCTATCTACGAAATTCTTCCAGAGGACCCGAAAGAAGCCGTCTCAGTCAGGAGACGCTCTCTTCGATTCTACTACGATATGGCTAGTAAAATGCTGTACCAACGCTCCTACGATGGACTTCTCTTTCGATGTTTGTCTAACAAAGAAGCAGCCGAAGCCCTTCGAGAAGATCATGATGGGACCTGCGGGGCCCATCAACCTGGCCCTAAGTTGCAGGACCAACTACGACGTATGGGCTACTACTGGCCAACCATGGCCGCTGACGCTATCGAATATGCTAAGAAGTGCCATGCGTGCCAGCTTCACGCAAACTTCATCCATACACCGTCAGAACCACTACATCCTACAGTCGCCTCCTGGCCCTTCGAAGCTTGGGGCATGGACATTGTGGGACCGATCACCCCTCCTTCATCGAGAGGACACCGCTTCATCCTAGCAATCATCGACTACTTCTCCAAATGGGCGAAAGCAGTTCCCCTGGCAGAAGTGAAAAGCTCCAGGGTTATCAGCTTCATCAAGCACCACGTCATCTACCGTTTCGGAGTACCCCGGAGGATCATCCACGACAATGGTCCTCAGTTCATCAGCCATGTTTTCAGCCGATTCTGTGACAAGAATCGCATTCAAAATGTGGCATCAATCGCCTATAATCCGACAGCAAATGGATTAGCAGAGGCGTTTAACAAGACTATCGTCAGGCTACTCAAAAAGGTCGTGTCATCCAACAAACACGACTGGGACGAAAAGCTCAGCGAATGCCTTTGGGCCTACCACACAATGGTACGGACCCCGACAGGCAACACACTATTCTTCTTGGTCTACGGGAGCGAAGCGGTACTGCCTCTCGAGATTCAGATACCCTCACTCCGCGTAGCAATCACAAACCAACTCACAGAAGAAGACAATCAACGTCGTCGTCTGCGAGAACTGGAGGCACTTGACGAAAAGCGTCTCCTAGCTCTACAGCGCATCGAACTCTACCAAGCCCGTATATCACAGGCTTTCAACAAGAAGGTCAAGCAGAGGACTTTCCAAGTTGGCGACCTGGTTTTGGCAGTCAGGAGGCCAATGGTGTTGACTCACAAGACACCAGGAAAGTTCGAGCCCAAGTGGGAAGGACCTTTTATCATAGAGACGGTATACTCAAACGGTGCTTACCTCCTCGCCAAACCCAATGGGGACTTGTTCATGATGCCCATCAACGGCAAGTTCCTAAAGAAGTACTACTCTTGACATCTTTTCAGACATGTACTTTCACTCCACAAAATCATACGCTTCCGGAGCCCAGCTGTTCCGTGGCATCCTCCAGTAGAAGAATAACCACGTCCACATCACCTCTGAGTTGTTCCCCTATGTCCTACAAGGCGGAATCTTACACCCCGTAAGACTACGCTATCCTTCATGTTTACCACGTCCACATTACCTCTGAGTAAACATCCCGTACAGACAACCCCCGCGTTGCCGTACATTGATCGTAGAACTTCCACATCCACATTACCTCTGAGTAGTTCCGCGTATCCCCCAGAGTCATTCCTACCACGTCCATAACACCTCTGAGTAGGAAGATTCTATCATTTGAACCCCATATTTGCCACGTCCACATCACCTCTTAGCAAACATGAGGGTTCTCTCAAACTTATTATCTGTACCTAAAACCAACGTACGCAAAAGATAATAGGTCCACACAAATCATCAAAGTTCATGACAAGCAAAAATAAACACATCGCAAAAAATGGTGTACTTCTTTATTTCTAGAAAAGGAGAGTAAAGGATTACACTATCCGCAGCAAGAGTTGCAAATACACAAAAAGCAGAGACTACAAGCCCTAAATATCCCCAGGGTCGGTTGAAAGCTCTGCAATTCGGCATTTCAAGTCTGCCGCCCGAGTCTCCACAGTCGCCAAGACTCGATGTTCAGCTTCTTGGTGCATCGCTTCAACAGCCTCAGCAGAAGTATCGTTCTCATGCTTCTCATCCAGCTGCTGCCGCTGCTGAGCCAGGGTAAGAGCTCGATGAGTGAAAGCTGCTTTCTCCTTCTTGAATGCTACGTGTTCAGCCTGGACACGTTCGACGTCCAATAGGAGTCGGGCCCGCTGGTCCTCAAGGCGGCGGATCTGGGTGTCAATCTTCGCGATATTAGCGTCCAACGCAGCTCGCGTCTCCACTGTCTCCTGCGTAGACTGAGATAAGTGCTCCACTGCAGCTTTAGTCTCAGCCACTTTGCGTTCCCAGACACTCACAGTGGCCTGGTAGGAAGACTCAGTCTCGGCGAGCAGCTTCTCCTTCTCCGCATCTATCAGGATGGAGAGGTCATTTCGCTGGATGCGCTCTAATTCAGAAAGTCGCTGGTCCAACTCAGCCATCGTGGCTTCCAGAATGACGGCCATATGATCATGGCCCTGGTGAAGACGGATCAGGTTGATATGAGGCAGTGCCAGAGTTCTTGCTGTCGCAAAGCTCTCATTGGCATCCATCACTGCCGATACCCCCCTCTGTAGCATTTTATACACTGCCTCCATGATGAATTTCACATATTCATCTGCGTCCGCCAACACCTGTGGCGTCATAGCAGTAGTTGGAGGAGCTACCCCAGTTGGCGGACCGGAAGAAGACCCGCCGACCTCAACCCGCGAGACTGAAACCTCGGCATCAATAGGCTCTTCATCAACAGGGGCTAGGCCACTAGCCCGAGGAGCCAAGAGAGCAGAAGAAGCCGTCACAGGTGTCGAGATAGTACCCCAAGTGGAAGGAGCAACAGAGGGTTCCATCACACCCTTATCCTTCCCGAACTTGGAAGTACCACCGACGTCAGTGACCACCTCTCCAGTCCCCAACGTGCTATCAGCAGCCAATACCTCTCCTGGAAGAACGAAGAGATCAATACTTGTCTCCTGACCCGCCCCAAGAGTCAGGACCGCCAGACGAGTCTCTTCATCAAAGCCCTCTACAGGGACAGGATCTGTCGCTACCTCCTGATTGGTAGCCATCTCAACTTCCGCCGCTGAGTCTGGGGTAGGGCTCGGCAATACTGCAGCCGACCTCCCATCATCATGACAAGAAGGGGAATCAACCCTCTCCTCTGTTCCAACCATCTCTGTTGCCCCCGCAACAGGCTCTTGCAACTCTGGAGCAGCGTCACCCGAAGACGACGAACTCCACTCCACTTCATCACCAGGAAGCCGCGTGCCTGCTGGACCCTCGGCATCTGAGGCCCCCGCGGTGGCCTTCATCATCTCGGAAGCTGCTATATCCTCAGCTTCCCTTCTGGCATAATCTGGAGATGCTGGAATCTCCACGACAATAACATCCTCCGGATTCTCCTTCATGGGAGACATCATAGTCGGTGGGATGCGCACTTCAGACGAGCCTGCCATCTCCTTTGGCCTGCTTCCACCAGATTTCGGAGTACGAGGCCTTATTTTTAGCGGCTCCTATAAAAAGGGGAAGCATTGATTACATAAAATGTTAAACCCAAACCAGACTATGCGGGACATCCTTACCTCTGCAGATGCTGAATCCGATGACACCGTCGGTGACGATGCCTTCTTCGGCTTCTTCGACGCAGAAGATCCAGCCCCTGCATCTGCATGTCGTTTCGGTTGATCAACCGAAGGTTCGGCCCGACCCCCTGGGGACGCGACAGGGGCACCTTGATGACCCACCTCTGGTAGACGGTACGATCGAGGCCCAGCCGATACATGCCCGGTCACCGCTAACGGGGTGCCTGCAACAAGACTTGTCTCCCTATCATACCCGGGAGGCGCGGCAGCCATAACACAGTAAAACTTGGCGGCCGAGTAAAGAATGGGCGGCCGCGAATTCTGGACGGGCAGCGTAAAGCGAGCTCCGGTACATCCAGCATTGTAGTAATGCCAAGCTCGTGCACCATCCAACAAACTTCCAGCATACCCCAGGGTGATACTGGGATTATCCAACATCAGCTGCGCATAACCGAATTGTCGTGCAAAGCGGCACGGTAAATACGGTTCCAGGAAGCACTGATTCCTGTTCCGGTACACCAGATGGGATGGCCGAATACTTTGCAACCAGCGGAATCCCCATGTAGGCAGAGCGGTGGCGTCTTCACCAAAATCCCTTAAGTCTTTGTTGGCTTCAAAACCCAAGAAGATTGGACCAACTTTGGTGATCTTCCATCCCTGAAGATGGGATAAAACCCTTCTGCAAACAGGGACGCCAGTATACGACCAACTCCTCTGGTGGAAACGGCGGAGGAATGCATCTCTGGCCCTGTAGTCTTCTTCTGAACCCGGACTCATTACATTAGGATGGTGTAAAATTAACCACCCTATCAAATAGTGAAACAACAGTTCAGCGCGCGAGAAGTTATTTTTTCGACCTCGGTCATGAATCACATTTCCCGCGAACTCGCGTAAACCTCGCAGCAGGTTACAAACCATTGCGGGGAGTAGAGCCAAGCGCCGGCCAAAGACCAACTTCACAGCTGGCAGGATTAACTTCCGGGTCACCCTCTCTACAGAGCCGGATCCGCCCGGGAAGACGTAATCCCGAAGCCAAACCATAAGATACGCAACCAATACTGCTTTCGACGACATCCGATGAGCAAGATGCCAGAAACAGCTGTAGGAGCGTTCGTCCGACTGCTGGTCCTCGTTCTCCCGGGGATTCTTCTCACCTAACCTGCTCATCTCAGAGAGCACTTCGCTACGAGAGAGCGCTGGCGGAGTGGAGAACTGAGAGGGATCCCCCTTGTCTTGCCTAAAGATGTAATCTCTCCAAGCGGTCAAATGAGGCTGTGACCCGCTCTTATCCCTTCTCTGCATATAGTAATGATGACTCGCCACTTCCTTAAAGACGGCCGTCATCTCCTCAGCCTTGTTCCCCAGGACTTGAAACTCTTCGTTGGTCGGAAAGTACTCTTTATAGGGTTCCGATCCCCAAGGGAGCTTTGATACCTCATACATCTCATGAAGTGCGAGCCCTAACTCCCCTACCGGAGTAAAAAAGGTCCCGGTATGGATATCAAACATCTCCAAGAGTGCGAGGAACATATGCCTTTTAATGTCAACACCTGCCTGTGTAGCACGAATCGCGGCAGTCAGCCCAATCTCTCGGAGCTCAGTTCGAAACTGCGACAAAACCCAGAGTGTCAGTTTATCCCATTTGGAAACGTAATGACACTAACCCTCTACCCGAAACTCTCCTTTCGGGTATGAACGTTCCATCAACAGCATGCGATCTGCAAAAGTCAAGGCACTATAAGCAAATGTATCGAGGGAAACATCACTGTAAATGCTCCCAGGACGTAGAGTCCGTCAGGTGAAAGAAGACCCAGACCGCACTGCGGTCAAAGTATCTCTCTGGTCGGAGGTAGAATCAATTTTGATGATGCCAGTCACCGCTCCCCCCTGAGAGGGAGTAAGATCCCAAGACATCCTCCTCTTGGAAGCAAGACGACAGAAGGCTGTCAAAGGCCATTGACGTTCAAGTTGCTTAACAGTCATATGCACTCCCTTCGCTGTAAAAAATCAGTCTTCCTTGACCTTCAACACCGTTGCTTCAGTAGAAGTAAGGCGGTCCCCAAACAGGAACTCAGGCTTCAAGAAGGTCACTTTATCAGATGTGGCAGATTTCAAAACACCACACTCCATCATCCGTTTGAGGAACCCATACTGCTGTTCTCGGATTTGAGTCATTCTCTCGGGATGCTGATCCAGCATAATAGCGACTTGAGCTGGGTTTATCACTTCCTCGTTATAATCTACTCCCGTCTGGCAGAGGGCAGCGTCCAGAAGCACTTCATTTAAGAGTGGGATAGGCATCGACACTAGCAAAGATTCAAAAAATATTAGAAATAACAAAAGAATCTGAGTCTCATCAAAAGTGCATAGCGCGTCTGAAAAAGAAGCTTCGACGCATCATTAGGGTCTAAACCCATGCGCATCAGCGGTAGTACTTCAGCGCGTCATCAGGGTCTAAACCCATGCGCGTCAGCGGTAGTACTTCGACGCATCATCAGGGTCTAAACCCATGCGCGTCGGCAGCAGAAACCTCGGCACATCATCAAAGACTCATGGTCTATGTGCGTTGGTGTACGTAACATAAAACTTACCAACCACCTCCGGCCGAACTTCGACAGGCCGACCGGGAAATCAGCCGCCGCAGCTTTCACAGGTTCTTTTTCTTTGTCCTTGCCAACACCGCTGCGAGGAGTCTTGGGAGCCATTCTTTGAGAGAAGAAAAGTTAGGGTTTTTGAAGAAGAAATCTAAAGAAAGCAAAAGCAAGGAGAAGAAGAACTCTGTCTCCATCTCTCGCCTATTTATAGGGCTTGGTCGCACGCGTAAACCGATGATGTGTGATCTCAGCCGTCGCCTCGGGTTCTATGAAAAGATAACCACAAATAAAACCAAAAAGATCATCATTAATCTTTTTCGGTTATCGAGACGTCATCATTTGCATTAACTGAGCGGAGCATACTCCCCATCACTGATGTGCGGAGTATCTATGCGCCCCGACGGTCATGCGCCTCCACTACCATGCTTATTATTCAAAGTATTCCAAAACTTATCCAAAAGTTTTAAAAACTTTGAAGGGGGTCTTGTAGAAGCATGGAATTTCAGAACCAGAAAGTCTATGCGCCAGACTACATGCGCCAGAGCTTGAACAAAGTACTTCACAGCAAAAAGCAACAAATATAGACATTGAAAGAGAACTTTTTTATTTAACATATAAAAGTCTATTACATGTCTAAGAAAGACTGTACAAAGGAGAATTTCTACAAAGAAAAGATCCTAAGTCTACAGCCAGCAGCCAACATGCGCCCTCAAGTAGGCGCAGCAATCAACATGCGCCCTCAGCCAGGTGCATCCCACCATGCGCCCTCAGCAAGGCGCATCCTTTTCAGCAGCTCAGTTATGTGCATCCTCAGTTATGTGCATCCCTTTGGCAGCTCAGTTATGTGCATCCTTTCAGCAGCCCAGTTATGTGCCGCTCTTCCAGCCATGCTCACCGCCGTCTAAATGCTTCGACTAATGAAGCATTTATTGAGCAGAACGAGGGTGGCAATCAACCCTCTAGCCAAGGAAGGGAAAAGAACCACAAGCCAACCTGTGGCTAGGGGAGGCTTCGAAAGAGCCTCCAAAGGCCAAGGAAGACCGTGATCGAAACTGCAGCTAAAGAAGCAGCTTTCAACACAACCAGAATAGGCTACACCCATTTTAAAAGAAGAAAGAGCCACCAAAGTCGTAGTACCGCCATTCCGATCTACGGCTCTTCCTGCACAACGAAGAGGAGCCTCGAGCATCCCTATCTTTGGATGCAATAGGCACCTTCCGCCTGCCTCGGAAGCCCTCGACTCTGACTTTTGGATGTAACAGTCACCTTTAAGTGCATCAACGAAGACACTGTGTCGCATATTCACCCTCGGGAGCATCTCGTCAACAGAATGCATTCGAGTACACAAGTTCATGTCGGAAAGATGTGAGAGAACGAGAAGCAAACCCTCTCTCCATGCCACTATTTATAGGCCGGGCAAATCAAACCCATGCGCCAAGTGGATGGCTTTTCGAATTCTATGCAATGAATTTGCATTAAATGGATGAACCAGACGCTTCGAATTTAGCTAAGTCAAAACGACTATTTAAAGCACTCGAAGAACGTAGCAGTCGCACCATTAAAGACGTATCACAAAGCGGATGTGCAGGACAGACCATGCATCACACAGACGCGCCTTTCAACATCAAGCGCATCATACAGACGTGCCTTTTAGCACCAAGAGCATCACAGGTGATGTGCCCTCATCTGCCCCCATACGCCTAGTGGAACGCCAACCGACGTGCCCACTCAGCTGTCTATCGAATGTCACAAACATTAAATGCTGAACTGACAGAGTTGGTAGCACGCCTCCCGAAGTCTGAACAGTCGACAGCTTTTTCAAAAGACGAAGCATCGCCAACGTCAGCGTCATCATTACTTTCCTCCGACGGCTACTGCCACGTGGCCACCCAACCATCTCGCATGCGCCTCCGTAGCCATGCGCCCAAATCCGTATGCGCCTCAAAAGCCATGCATCTCAGACTTTTCACTGATCCCTAAAGACAGAAAGAAAGTCATCATTAAAGCTCTGCATGCGCCTTAAAAGCTATGCACCCCAGACTTCTCCCTGATCCCAAAAGACAGGAGTAAAGTCACTACTGAAGCTCTGCATGCACCTCAAAAGCCATGCGCCCAGAATGGTTCGTGACTCCTAAAGGTTACGAGCCAAAGTCTCCTCATGCACCCAATCCTAGGCGCATCTTACCAGATCATTCCTCCATCAAATCCGAGATCTCCAAGCCATGAGTTTATGACACGTGTCCTTTGACTCAACTCATCCAAGATCTTAGCAACAGAAAGATCTTCTTCTCTGCTACGTGCCGGCTCACAACAGCAACATGAAGAAGTCAACCCCTCGATCAGGGTGCATCGTCCATGCGCCTCCATCAGCAATCAACACGTGGCGTCCTCGCGTACAGGCGTATCCTACATGCACACATGAGCAGTCAGCCTGCAAAGCTATAAATAGAGGGATCATTTTCTTCTTCCACACACACACCTACCTACACAACGAACACACAGAGACTTCACACCACCAAAAAGGCAGAAACAGACACTCAACGTCTTTCTCCTCTCAGCAAGCTCCAGCACCCAGAGCAGTTCAGACCTTCAGAGAACTGATAACCATCGTCAGATCGTCAATGGAGTCAACACATTACCACTTACTCCATCGGTACAAGGAACCCAGATAAACAAAAGTGTACTCCTAGGACTACATCTAAGTCCTATATTGTAACACTGTTCTGTTTGTATTGAAATTTGCAATCAAAGAATTTTAATGGCAAACAAGAAGGAATTGCGTTTACGGTATTGTTGGTGCACTTCATTTAGACGGGTAGCGACCTTCTGGTGAATGTGATAAGCTACTTGCTACGATTATTTTGGTAGCCTCTGATGTTTGGTTAGCAACCACACAGAGTTAACATCGTCTTATATTTTGATTCGATAATATAAGTCCATTCTAGCCCGGAAAGCTAGTGACCTTCATATAGTTAAGGGCGATGGGTTTGGAAGTGCAAGGTATACATATATCCTGCATGGATAGATCCTGATTAGAGATGTACTTATAACATGACAGAGAAAACGGATAGGCATCCACCTTGCGTCGGTGCAAGGGCGAGTGCGTCAATGTTGGTAAGTTGCACCACGAATTAAATACGAGATTGCTTGCCTGTTTACTTATGCTAATTGAATAACATGCTTGCCATGATAACATGATTTACAGTCTTCGAATATGTGAACTCATCCTAAGGAGAACATAGAAAGAGAACTAAATTGTACGTTTGCATGAATCAATACAATACTAAATGTCAGTTTATTAAGTGGGTTTTTGATCAGTACAGCGAGGACAAAAGTACCAATCCTCCACTAGTTTACTATCAGGTTCATGGATTGGTCTGCTCGCGGTGGAGCTTCGCTTGAACGCGTTGAGGCTTGGAATGCTGAAGCGTATTGAAGCGTGCAATCGCATTGACGCTCGAACTCGCGACAAGATTGACGCGACCGAGATATAGAAGGTTTCAAAGACAAGAACAATAAAGGTTTCAAAGATGATGCTATTGAGTACGAACACGAGGTTCATAGGCGACGAAAATAATTCAAAAGAGAATTGCCAAGGCTGTCGCGGATGAGACTCTAAGGCAAGTTTAACTATGTCTCCATCCACGTAGAATAATATACGAAGGCGAACCAAAGTGCAATATGTCACGACCCGCACCCGTTTTTTTTCAAAACGGATACGATACGTGTCCAAGCCAGCCTACGTCGCAGTGTCGGCGGTAGAACGCTGTCACGGCCATGAAGATCAAAATCAAAAATAATAATGCTCATTCACATAATTAATTTAACTTACAATGATCACAAGTTTTACATTTGAAGCAAAATATAAACTTATACAAATAAATGAATGACTACAACTCAACTATCTAGCTAGTCTCTAGGCTTATGTCTACAAGTATCCCGTCAGTCCCCAAGCTAAGTGAATCCACGGCTAACCTGAAAATGTTGGTTTCCAGTCAGGAATGGAACGAGCACATATCTCTCACAACAGTTCATAGCAGAAATGGACATATAAAGCAAGCTATGGAAAACTATACATGAATCGCTGTAAAGGAAATCAACAAGAGAGGGAATATAAACTGAGATATAATATGATAAATAGAGAAATATAACCTTCTACGTGATTCAGAGTATGAATTGGTTATGTAAATAGCTTGGGTTGCACATGGATACAGCTAAGGAGTGCACATGGATAACAACTACTGGGGATAATGATCACATAACCAACTATACTCTCCCTGCCCCCAATCAATACACAAGGATCAATGCATGTTATGTTATTGCACATGGATAACAACTACTGTATACATTGAGCTCATATGGTCATGAGTGTACATGAATAACATATGAGTGCACATGGATAAATATGAATACATGGAGTACATGATGGCCATGATAAAGTATATGAACATGACATACTCGATGTATTCGAGAGGATAACATCGCATGAAAAGATCCAGAGGGTACTAATCCTTGTGAACATCGTGTCAGCATCAAGTATACTAGTCTATAATAAGAGAACATATCCAAAGAAGTATGAAAAAATCAGAGAATGTACTCGCCTGTGGTCCTGTGCTGGTGTAACCGATAATCTGAACCACTCAGAATGCCACAATAGTCAAAACTCGTACAACAGTCCCCGAAAGCTAAAATAAATATTACCAATGTTCTCAGAATAGTCAAAATAGCTAGGATTGCCTGACCTTAAGTCCAATTCTGGACACAGGGGCAAAACGGTAATTTTGGGCAAAAACGATGTCCGCCGTTGGACCCGCTTTGCACCGAAATACGTGCCAGAGTCAACGGTCTCTAAAGTCATCAAACTATATGTCTACGGATCCAGTTTTCCGATACAAACCCAACCGCATGTTCAGAGTTGGATTCCGGCGGGCCGTGTACAAAATCGCCCGTTGAGTGGAACCGTGGGGCCCGCAAAATGATGTACGATTCAACTATCTCAGAATTGGACCAAACTTGGCATACAGGACCAGGAAAATGATATGGTCCTGATGGCGCAAGTTTCGTCTCGATCCGACGAGCGTGCACAAAGTAATTGGAGAATTCGTAAAGTGTACGATACGGTGAATTTCGACGGATACGCATCAAATTCGTCGCGCACACGTGACCAATTCGAATTCCGTCAAAGCCCACACGACCACGTAGCTGTCACGCAGCTTTCGATGCCATCGGTTCGCGACCACGTAGCCCGGATTGGCGGGACGCACGTCGTGTGGAAGGATTTTCTATGTTTTTTACTATTTCGAAAATAGGTTTTTTTCCGATTTTTGAATCGAGTTATCTCGATATATAATCAATGAAGTTGAAGAGTATAAACGGCCTTTTCTTGTCCTATATGTTGTCTTCAAAGATGTTTAATTATATTTCGAAAGATCGATTTGGATTGGCAGGTATTTGTCTTCCAATATGGGGTACAAACTGTTAATACAGGACATGTGTCCTGTGGTTTTTAATCGACTTTGCATCGATTTTCGAGTCATATTCGATTCGGTTTGGTACGAACTAAATAATAGGGTTTAGAGACCTATAGGTTGTCTATTCATTGGAACTTGTAGGTCAGAAAATAATTGAGTATGGTGGGAGAAAACTCACCTCGATTTCGTTCGTTTCCTGCCTCTACTGCTGTGGCTGTCACTGTTGATTGCGCGCGCACGGCCGATTCTGACGCTCACGTGGTGGCGCGCGGCCGCAGGGTTGGTCACTGTGGGTCGAGGAGAAGCACCGTGGGTGGGTGGCGTGGAGGAAGCTAGGGTTTTTGAGGGTTTCGAATCCTTTTCTTCCGCTCGGCTATTATAGAATCGGGGGGTTTTCAGTTCGGTTGTTAAGAGGTCTCGGGTTGGGTTCCGGTGCGAGGGGATGGGGTGTTCTCGGTTTGGGTAAGTCCTGTGATGGCTGGGCCGGGCTGTGAGGCCTTGGGTTGGGCTGCTTAATACCTATGGTAATTAATTATATACATATCTCCATATATATATATATATTTTTTTATATATATTTTATATATATATATATATATATATATATATATACATAAAGATACCAATATACGTATATACATATATATATCTACACCTTTATACATATATATTTATATATATTTGTATATACAAACACTTATATACGTATATAATATCTATTTATATATGTATACCCATACACACGTGTATAATATATTTTTATATATATATACATATATACATATACACGTATAATATATATATTTATATATATACATACGCATACACACGTAGATAATGTATATTTATATATACCTAACTTCCATGCATATCTACCTTCACAACAATGAATATTCACAACAGCCAAAAATATATCCTAATAATATATATTCATAATATAGTATCTTATTTGTAGAAATATATATAAGAAATATATATACACTTTATATATATATATATATATATATATATATATATATATATATATATATATATATATATATATATATATATAATAAATGATTTAATAACTACAAATTGCCAATTCCTAAATATATACAAAATAATTGCATTTACCAAACATGTCTACAAGGTCATGTTTGGTCCCACTACAAGCCTACATGGGCTTGGATTTGACTTGAGCCCAATCTGGTCAGGTTCGGTACAACCGGTTTCCCTGAAACTCAATAATATAATTAAATAATAAATAAAATCTTCTGTACAGTTAAGTCGCAACTTGGCCTGGTTTTCTTAGTTAGGACGTCTCTATGGCTCGGTCTTCCCTACCATGGCTAATACACTCGTCAAGGCACACTACTGCACTACTCGTGCCATGACTCCTAGCCGTCTTGTACTCCAATTCATAACCACGGCTAAAACCATCTACAGTAATAATTAACTAAATAATTATTATAAAAATCTAAAATCATCCTTCAATAAATAATAATAAAATATTTTAAAATTTCAGAAAGGGGAGCTACAAATCTACCCACCTTAAAATAATTTCTTCCTCGAAATTCTAACTCATAAACATGCCTAAAATTCAAAAATAAAAATAAAAGGATGATTCCACTATTACCACAATATCCTCGAATTTTAATTTCTCAAAAATATTTCTGTGACCTTCTGTAGCCATTTGGTATTTACGAAATCTCAAGGACTTCTACCCACCTTTGGTCACACTACTCCCTTGAAACACAGGTCACTAAAATCATATAATCTTCTAACTAGTTGCTAACAATCCTACCAACAGATACCTACTGCATATGCTGTCTATAATCCTCTTATATCTATCAAGTAACCCAAAATTTAACACGCAATAAATTTACACAAGTAGCTATGGAATATTGATAAATCCTAATAAGCATGACCTTTCGTCGCTCCGAAGTAGGGAGGATAGAAAGATACGACAGAATAATCGGGGCAACTATGAAGGTTCAAGAGCAGTGGAGAGTATCCAATATTACAGATAGGAGGGAGTTTATGAACCACTGCCTAATTTGCTAGATTGGGTTACTCTAATCCAGTCACTTGCTAAATCGGAGAACACTTGTTTCTTAGAGGGGTTTACAATCCATACAGTACAAAAATTCTGTTATCAAAATTCTAAACATCAATTTCAAAATAGAACGGAATTTGAGAAATCAAGATTGTGATCTTTCCCGTGGTTACCCAAACACACAAGCAAGGGATACGAATGGAATGCCAGATCGTATCGCGACTTCTAGGTATATGGAATAAGGGTTACGAATGGCATTGCACTCTAAGAAGGGGAGACAACATAGAGGGTATAGGGACCTATTCCAGAAAGTTCGGTTTTATAGTCCAAATATGGTGGTATGCATGGATGGGTTTTACTGGGTCTTAATGAGTTCTCCGATTGGACACCAACCGTTAGTTGGATGAACTTTGGACCTCAATCTATATGGATTGGACAAGATCCCTATGATAAAACTATTTCTACTATGTTAGGGTAACCTAGAATAGATTTTGATCCAAGGGGTTGAGCTAGTTGCCAGTCGGGTTGGTTAAACAGGTTCTGTAAAGCCCAAAATGCGCCTTCAGTGCCCTTTGTATTTAAGTAGCACGAGAAGACACAATTGCGTGGCACACTAGTGGCATGTGCATAGTGGGCTTCGAGTAGATCACAACCATAAATTGGGTCAAATGATTCGAGTCGAGGTTGGGTCTCTAATTTTAGTCGGAAAGTGTATGGTTATCATGGTAAGGGTTATAGCTAGTCCTTTTGTCCTGAAAGTCGTAGCACAAAAATAGAGTACAAGGGGACGGGTTTGAGTGGGACATGATATACCTAGATAAAGGTGGACTTGTCTAGGTCTTGCATATAAAATTTGTTGGAAGGTAACAGCTGGTCTCGTGCTCCAAATATTAATGACACGACCGGGGATACAAAATGATCTTAAATGAAAAGTGGGAGTCCATGGGCACTAATCATCATCCTAATGGAGGTTATTCTAATCACTCGGTAATCCTGGTATATCCTAAAATTTTAGAAGGCTTATGGTCTACCCACCTTAGAAGCTAGGATATGGTTTTAGGAATAATGAGGTTAGAGGGTACCAAAATCCGAGTACTGTGCCTCGACTCTTGTTAATAGAGAATAAGATACGGCATAATGGAATACAGTAGATATAAGTCAAGTCGAGGATCGTTCCTTAATAAATGGAGAACGAGTGTGTACAATAACACATATCGATAAAATAGAAGGGCCCACCTGTCCATAGTATACAAGGGTTATCGACGGAGTAACCAACTCTAAGGCACATCATATGAAAAGGTTTCTAACCACTGAGTCGTGAATTTTTATTTGTGTCAAACCTGTCAGACTATTGCCACAAGGGCTTTAGTTAAAGCATGCTTCAACAAATAAATAGAGGCCCACAATAATTGGTCTCTTGAGAATAGGTAGTCTCCTAGGTTGGCATTTGGTCAAGGAAAAGATTCTAATCATTCTCGGATTCCAAGGACTAGAAGATTAGGATAGTATGTTTAGGGTCGAAGGGAGGATGAGTAATTCTAAGCAAGGTTCCAGTCACAGGGCTGGCCGATGGTAGCTACACTTACGTATACAACTATCATAGCCATGGGGAATACTATGTATCTATCTATCAATTACGAGCTTTCGTCTTTCTAAATCAGTGAAAGACAAAAACAATAAAGAGTTCAAGAAAGGTGCTACTGAATACAATCACGTGATTCAAAAGGCGAACGTATAATTCAAGAGGAATTGTCAAGCAGTCGCGGATGAGATCCTAGATACCTATATATCTCCATCCACGTGGTGTAATTAAACGAAGAGCGAACCAACTGCATCATGGTTGATCAGACCATAATACACTAATTCTGATTAGACAATAAGTTAGCAAGCGTCCCCACTAAACATATGCCTAAAATCAAGCTCGAGAACAGAGTGAGGTTGCAAAATTAAGCTGTAACAGCAGCGTTGGTTAAGATAGTCGAATACAATTATGCGAGATTTTTTTTTGAAAGAAGGCACAAGTAGTTCGAGTTTTGTGAGAATCAAACTTACCCGGTGTTCTTGCTTATACGGTCTTCCTACTATCTTCTTATCCACAAGGACTTGGTCGACTAATGGGTTATGGACATTCTAAATTCCATATTCTAGGTAAACCTATTAGTGTCAGTCAATTACCTCGTCAATAGATCACAAGGACCACGGAATGCTAGGTCGGTAGACACGCTACCCAATCTCACAGAACTTCTGCTACTATTGGCTTCGGATCTTATAGAACATACAGGGCACTGTCCTATCCTCTATGGTATCCCAAACTTGTAATCATGTTTGAAGTCATTTCACCGTAGATTACGCCACGCCCGTATACTCTGGCTGTGGTAAACCCTTGGTTTCGTAAATCATAATACAAAATCAAACACTTCTTAACAATATCAAATATTGGCTCAAGGGTATCTACGATCAAGAGAGGACCACTAGCCATAGTTTTGGCAATATCCCATCACCTATATTTTCTTAAACTAATTTCACCTCTAGGGATTGTATCTCGCCAGTGCGCTGCTGGCTGCAGTGTATCCATAGTCTCTAAAATTCAATTAAATGGCGACAGTGCGCTGCTGTCCTGCCATTATGAGTTAACTAACCTTTCTTTAACTATATCTGTAAGAATTTATGAGCTTCTAGAGATTCAAACATGTTGACTATGAAATAGAGCGTAGGTATCTATCAGTCACAATCCTTAAAATAAAAGATGAACATGGAGGAAATAACTGAAAACAAGGAAATACAAACATTCTAACTATTTCATGTGTATTAAAACTATTGAGAAAAACCTTGAATCGAAACTAACTCGAGGTCCGCATATGGATAACAAAATCAGAAATAATAATTCCTAGGGCAAAATAGGAACTAAATAGGCAATTTGGACTAATATATGAGGATGATATCTAAAGAGGCAAGGAGAAGGAATTGATAATTCATCTAGGTTAGATCATTAATTTTAGGAAGCTCTGTCTCACCAAGTGAATAATCTAACCACGTTGGATCATATCGTCCTATCAAGAGGTAATAGTGTACCTATGGGGATTTGACAAACTATGAAATTTAATAATCCTCATCTAAATTGCATAACCTAGACTACCCATCGATAAATTTTGTATAAGGGACTACTAGTCCTAGTCATTCTCTTAAATTAAATTAATCGTTAATTCGTGAATGAGCATTTCCTAGTCGCAGGCTCGCAATAGTACGACTAACTTAAGTACTATCACGAGTTCGCATGATTTGCGAAGACTGACCTGCATGGGCCACCACAAAAACTTGTCACGACCCGCACCCATTTTTTTTTTTCAAAATGGATACGAGACGTGTCCAAGCCAGCCTACGTCGCAGTGTCGGCGGGAGAACGCTGTCACGGCCATGAAGATCAAAATCATAAATAATAATGCTCATTCACATAATTAATTTAACTTACAATGATCACAAGTTTTACATTTGTAGGAAAATATAAACTTGTACAAATAAATGAATGACTACAACTCAACTATCTAGCTAGTCTCTAGGCTTGTGTCTGCAAGTATTCCCGTCACTCCCCAAGCTTAGTGAATCCACGGTTAACCTAAAAATGTTGGTTTCCAGTCAGGAATAGAACGAGCACATATCTCTCACAATAGTTCATAGCACGAATAGACATATAAAGCAAGCTATGGAAAACTATACATGAATCGCTGTAAAAGAAATCAAGAAGAGAGGGAATATAAACTGAGATATAATATGATAAATAGAGAAATATAACCTTCTACGTGATTCAGAGTATGAATTGGTCATGTAAACAGCTTGGGTTGCACATGGATACAGCTAAGGAGTGCACATGGATAACAACTACTGGGGATAATGATCACATAACCAACTACACTCTCCCTGCCCCCAATCAATACACAAGGATCAATGCATGTTATGTTATTGCACATGGATAACAACTACTGTATACATGGAGCTCATATGGTCATGAGTGTACATGAATAACATATGAGTGCACATGGATAAATATGAATACATGGAGTACATGACGGCCATGATAAAGTACATGAACATGACATACTCGATGTATCCGAGAGGATAACATCGCATGAAAAGATCCAGAGGGTACTAATCCGTGTGAACATCATGTCAGCATCAAGTATACTAGTCTATAACAAGAGAACATATCCAAAGAAGTATGAAAAGATCAGAGAATGTACTCGCCTGTGGTCCTGTGCTGGTGTAACCGATAATCTGAACCACTCAGAATGTCACAATAGTAAAAACTCGTACAACAGTCCCCGAAAGCTGAAATAAATATTACCAATGTTCTCAGAATAGTCAAAATAGCTAGGATTGCATGACCTTAAGTCCAATTCTGGACACAGGGGCAAAACAGTAATTTTGGGCAAAAATGATGTCCGCCGTTGGACCCGCTTTGCACCGAAATGCGTGCCAGAGTAAACGGTCTCTAAAGTCATCAAACTATATGTCTACGGATCCAGTTTTTTGATACGAACCCAACCGTATGTCCAGAGTTGGATTCCGGCGGGCCGTGCACAAAATCGCCCGTTAAGTAGAACCGTGGGGCCCGTAAAACGACGTACGATTCAACTGTCTCAAAATTGGACCAAACTTGGCATACAGGACCAAAAAAATGATACGGTCCTGATGGCACAAGTTTCGTCTCGATCTGATGAGCGTGCACAAAGTAATTAGAGAATTTGCAAAGTGCACGATATGGTGAATTTCGACGGATACACATCAAATTCGTCGCGCACACGCGACCAATTCAAATTCCGTCAAAGCCCACACGACCATGTAGCTATTATGCAGCTTTCGATGCCTTCAGTTCGTGACCATGTCGCCCAGATTGGCGGGACGCACGTCGTGTGGAAGGATTTTTTATGTTTTTTACTATTTCGAAAATAGGTTTTTCCCGATTTTTGAATCGAGTTATCTCGATATATAATCGATGAAGCTGAAAATTATAAACGGCCTTTTATTGTCCTATATGTTGTCTTCAAAGATGTTTAATTATATTTTGAAAGATCGATTTGGATTGGCAGGTATTTGGCTTCCAATATGGGGTACAAACTGTTAATACAGGACATGTGTCCTGTGGTTTTTAATCGACTTTGCGTCGATTTTCGAGTCATATTTGATTTGGTTTGGTATGAACTAAATAATTGGTCTTGGAGACCTATAGGTTGTCTATTCATTGGAACTTGTAAGTCGGAAAATAATTGAGTATGGTGAGAGAAAACTCACCTCGATTTCGTTCGTTTCCTGTCTCTACTGCTGTGGCTGTCACTGTTGATCGCGCACGCACGGCCGATTCCGGCGCTCACGCGGTGGCGCCCGACCGCAGGGTTGGTCGCTGTGTGTCGGGGAGAAGCGCCGTGGGTGGGTGGCGTGGAGGAAGCTAGGGTTTTTGAGGGTTTCGAATCCTTTTCTTCCGCTCGGCTATTATAGAATCAGGGGGTTTTCAGTTCGGTTGTTAAGAGGGCTCGGGTTGGGTTCCTGTGCGAGGGGATGGGGTGTTCTCGGTTTGGGTAAGTCCTGTGATGGCTGGGCCGGGCCGTGAGGCCTTGGGTTGGGCTGCTTAATACCTAAGGTAATTAATTATATACATATCTCCACATACATATATATATATATATATATATATATATATATATATATATATATATATATATATATATATATATATATATATATATATATATATATATATATATATGTATATGTATATTGGTATCTTTATGTATATATATATATATATATATATATATATATATAAAATATATATATATATATATATAAATATATCTACACCTCTATATATATATATTTATATATATTTGTATATACAAACACTTATATACGTATATAATATCTATTTATATATGTATACCCATACACACGCGTATAATATATTTTTATATATATATACACATATACACGTATAATATATTTATTTATATATATACATACACACACACACGTAGATAATGTATATTTATATATACCTAACTTCCATGCATACCTACCTTCACAATAATGAATATTCATAACAGCCAAAAATATATCCTAATAATATATATTCATAATATAGTATCTTATATATATATATATATATATATATATATATATATATATATATATATATATATATATATATATATATATATATCATTATAATAAATGATTTAATAACTACAAATCGCCAATTCCTAAATATATACAAAATAATTGCATTTACCAAACATGTCTACAAGCTCGTGTTTGGTCCCACTACAAGCCTACATGGGCTTGGATTTGACTTGAGCCCAATCTGGTCAGGTTCGGTACAACCGGTTTCCCTAAAACTCAATAATATAATTAAATAATAAATAAAATCTTCTGTACAGTTAAGTCACAACTTGGCCTGGTTTTCTTAGTTAGGACGTCTCTATGGCTCGATCTTTCCTACCATGGCTAATACACTCGTCAAGGCACACTACTGCACTACTCGTGCCATGACTCCTAGCCGTCTTGTACTCCAATTCATAACTATGGCTAAAACCATCTACTGTAATAATTAACTAAATAATTATTATAAAAATCTAAAATCATCCTTCAATAAATAATAAAAAAATATTTTAAAATTTCCGGGAAGGGAAGCTGCACAATAGGTTGATCAGACCATCATGCACCGGTTCTGATTAAACAATATGTTAGTGGGTGCACCCAATAAAATATGTCATGATCAAGCTTGGTAAAGAAATAAGCTTACAAAACTGAGGCTAATTAGCAGCATAAGATAGTCAAAATATAAGTAAGGGAGATAAGGAAATTAAATATTCCAGGATCTTTTAAAATCTAAGTTCCACCCGAAGTTTAGGCCTGTGCAGTTGGCTTGGTTGACTAGCTAAGTTAGGGTCCTCTGAATTTATAGTCTGAGTAAACTTATCAACATGGGTCACAAGGACAAAGCCTTTGTTGGGCCGTGAGGTATTCTACCCAACTTACAAGAGTTAAGCTAGTAGTGTGATGGGGCAATGGGTCAAGCAATCAAGATAAAGCACAAATTTAAGCATTTAAGGAGTTAAGTAGAACAAAATCACATATCGGGTCGAAAGAATTGAGTCGAGGTTGAATCCTTATTCGTGGTCGAAAAATATATCGGTATCATGGTAAAGATTATAGTTTAGCCATTTTGATCAGAAGGTCATATCATGAAAATAGTATACAAGGAGACGTATTTTAGTGGGACATGATATATCTACATGAAGGTTGGCTTGTTTAGGCCTTACATATGAAATTTGTTGGAAGGAAAAGTCTAGTATTGTGCTCCAAATATCCAAGTCACGGTAAGGGACGCCAAAAGATCTAAAATAGAAAGTGGGAGTTCATGAGGTGACGACTAATGCACAAAAATAACGAAGATCAAGTTGAAGCATGAAGTAAAATTAATTAAGAATCCAGTAAAATAATTTAGGGCTACAGTTCGGGAGAGAAGATAGTCTCCTAAATGAATACAGTTAAAGAACGATCAGTTCATTATTCAAATTGCAAACGGTTAGTAGGTCACGAGGAAAGGTCGAGTGAGTCAATGTTAAGATACAGTCACATAGTTTGGTAGACGACTAACAACACTTGTGTATATACTACTATCATGGTCATGAGTGACATGGCATTTAGTATGTAATACTTCTAACTTATTAGGACTATCTTGGTGGCTTACCATTTAAAATTTTAACTCAAGTTCCCTCTAAAAAGTTTCTTAATAAAACTTTCAAATTAAATCTACCATAATTTGTATTCACTCTAAGCCGTCCAACTTAATCATGACTTAAAATTTAAATTCCTTCCATAAATTGCAAAGTAAACCTTTATCACGTTACTACTAACTTTTCCAAAATTTAACTTTTTTATTCCAACTTTTAAACTCAAGAGTTCAACAATCATGAATCTATAAAAAAATAAACTTCCATAACAAATCATAACTTTAAAACTCTAAAAAATTCAAATAACCCTCTAGATAAACTCTTAGCATATTATAAAGCAATCTAAAATTATTGCTCAATATTTTAACGCACTCATCAACCATAACTTCTATTTCTAAGTCATTCAAACATAATCACAACTTTTTAAATGGTAAATTCCTTTAATCAATCAAAATAACCTTTCATCCCATCATTAGTAACTTTTCCCAAAATTGTAATATTAGCAATCCAACGTTAAACTCAATATCCAAATGATCTTATCAGTCATAAAATCATTTTTTTTACCAAAATTCGGTATCAAAAATCACAACTTTTTAAGCCCAAAATCTAAATAGATTTGTAAATATTAAATCAAAGGACACGATTTTAAATTTGAATTTTTTTTCTCAAAATTTGTTTTCATATCTTCCAAATATTTTAAAACCAAAATTTAATATCATTACTTCCACTTAAAATTTGAATTTTAATGAACATATAAATTGCAACTTGTACGACTCAATTTAAATAGTTCATACTGCCACTTTTTAAGATCTATATCTGCTCAAAGATGTATAACTATAACTGTAACTCATTAGTCATAGATATCAAAACTCAAAAATCCAATCCATTTCTTAAATTAATGGTATATAGATTCTAGCTATTTTTCCTGCAGTATCACATAAAATTCTATCAATCCTCTAGAAATCTCAAGATAAAAACTTCCTTTGGTAATATCTCAACTTACAAACTACTAATCCTTAAGTCATACTTTTAGTAAATGCCTTTATAACTTAGTTAAGGTCTCAATGTATTCCAAGTGTCAATGTAATCACTCTAGTCATATATTTGACCAATGAGTATATACTAGTGTAGTCATCTTCCTAGCTGTCACTAACCACGAAAAATAAGAATTCACGGTAGGACGGAATCAAGCAAGATGCAAATCAAGGAAGCCAAACAAAAAATTCAGAATTTGAAGCCAAGAAAAGAGGTCAAGCTTGTGGATGAGATCCTAAACTCTAATCCTATGTGCAGGCTAACATCGGTACAGTAACGTAACCGAAGTGATAAACTCGACCTGCATGGGCCACCACAAAAATATGTAACGCCCCAGTCCCAAAATACGTAGGACTAGGAACGTAGACATGCCAGCCGTATAATAAAAATACGTAAGCTGTAAATGCAGTAAAACTACCACTACTAATTTCATCCACAAAATAAAAGAAATAAAGATATCATATAATAACCATGATTTGTCTTTATACAATATATTGGGCGGAGACAAATCCACTACCAACTTTTTAAAAGAAAAGAAATATAAGACATGAAATGATTTAACGATGGTAGCAAGAAAGACCCAAGACACATCATCTTCGAAGGGATGGAGAAGATCACGGTCTCGGCTAGAATACTTACGGAAGATAAAAACACACACCTGGGGAGATAACCAGGTCCTCAGAGGGACGTAACAAGATACACAATATCATGCCATATAAACTGAATATAACTGCTCAATAATAATAAGTAAGATCGGATCATAACATGGTCCAATACCTCATCTTTTGGATTAGCGTACCATCTCCCCAACCAAACAAGAAAATGAGATGGCACACTAACCCACGATGAAGTATATTTCCAATTCACAAATCCAATATGGTATCCAGACCCCAACAAGTTTTAATACTTTCTCATCGGAGTAGTAAGCCACACATATAACCAAACAATGACAAGATGTGGCAAACTAATCCACGACAAGTTATTGTTCCAAGCCACGGTCAGATACAAGTACCTAAACCAAAAGTGTAACGTACCAGTCCCAAAATACGTAGGACTAGGAACGTAGACATGCCAACCGTATAATAAATATACGTAAGCTGTAAAATGCAGTAGAACCATAACTAATCTCATCCACACAAAATAAATGAATAAAAGATGATATAATGATAATGAATTATCTTGATACAATATGTTGGGCGGAGACAAATCCACTACCAACAAGTAAATGAAAAATACATGAGAAAAGAAATGACTTTGGCGAGCGAAGCGAAGACGATCCAAGCGCAATCATCCTCGAAGAAAGGGAGATGGTCACGGCTAAAGCTAGAGCACCTGCGAAAGACAAGAGCACACACCTGACGAGATAACCAGGTCCTCAGAGGGACGTAAGAAGACACATAATATCATGCCATATAAACTAAATAAATATTGCTCAAATAAATAAGTCAATTGAATTATGGTCCAATACCCACCTATTGAACTAGCCTACCATCCTCCCAACCAAACAAGGACATGAGATGGTAAACTAATTCACGGTGACGTATCTTTCCATGCTATGAATTCAATATGGTATTCGGACCCCAACAAGGTTCAATACATTCTCATCGAAGTAGTAAGTCACACCTACAATCAAACAAGGACAAGATGTGATGAACTAATCCGCGACAAGTTATTGTTCCAAGCCACGGTCAGATACAAGTACCTAAACCAAGAGTATTCGTACCTAACGGATAAGGACGCCTAACCAATCTAAGTGAATATAATTTTAGGAATAGTTCATGGTCGCATGACTACCGGGTCAAGTCAAGAAAATACCAATGCAGTACCTCAGTAGCGAGTCACAACACCATATACTATTTCTCAGTATCGAGCGAGTCTATAGCATATAGTCTACCTATCGTTCCTCAGTAGCGAGCGAGTCTACGATAGATAGGATGGTAGTAAACTTTCAATCATGTTCTCCCTGCCCAATGCCAACTCATAACTGCTAAGTCTTCTAGCACGCGATTCTAATAGCAGTTATTTCCTAGCGCACGACTTATACGTACTGGTGGCCAGCTAACCATGCATGTCCGAGTCCTATATGTGACTCACAACAAACATGGTATAAATGTGTCAAGGCCTATGTATGTAACACACAAGGTGGTCCCTTAAATCTAGGTTTAATGTGTAAGAAAAATAATACATAGTAGGAAATAGAAATGAACAGTAAGTTCTAACAGGTTATGCCATGTACCACAGTTTATTTTGCATAAAAAAAATAATAAACAATGCATAAAATATGAGCTAAAATAATTAAACAGCAAATGGCAAGGTGTCTTGCCTGGTAGGACGCCTGGTGTGCTACGATGTTCAAGGTAGCATAAACTGCGACTTTGGTGCAACAACTATGCAAGGCGACCTCTGATGGGGGCACGAACAGTTCCATTAGGTCCGGGACGGTCAGAATAGTCAAGGTCGACATAGGGTAGTCTAGAATTGGTGAGGGAATATGAGTAATGGGATTTAGTCATGGACAAGGATTTATAACCGAAGAATTTTGAGGAAAATATAATATATATACTATTAAAAATATTTGTAATGCTTCAAAATATATATTATATTAGTTAAAATAATCTTTAGAAAGTACTTGAAAATCATAAATCATTTTGGGGCAAATATAATCCTAAATTTATCAAGATAGGATTTTTATAGGAAGCTATATTTTAATTAGATGAAAAATATCACAATTATGGTTTATAAAGAAAATTTTGAAAATAGACGTGAGGCTAAGTGCAAAATATATATAATTTTTGCTATAAAATACCTTGTAGAAAATATATCTTTATTTACTAAAACAATATAAATAGTAATAATGAAAATAACTAAATGCTAATAAAGTATTGTTATTATTTTTAAAATACTAATAAAGTTTTATAATTTAATCCACCCAAATATATACTCACCAAAAATGCCTACATACTAACACATATACATACATACATAATATTAAAATATAAAGTATTAAATTACACGAATATCTTCATTTCAGGTAATAAAAAATAACAATAATAATAATAAAGATAATAATAAAGAAAATAATAAAACAGAATATTAATAATAATAATAATAATAATAATAATAATAATAATAAAAGTACTGATCCTCTTCTCAGGATTGAAAATAAAACATAAAAACATAAAAATAATAATTAACAAACAAAAATATCAAACAATCACACAGCAGTTCTCCTCTTTCGAGGAGAACAACCCTTCCATAAAAATAAAAAAACAAGATGGGGAGAAAGAGATTAGAGAGATGGAGTGAAAACGAGTGGGAGAGAGAGAGAGATGCGGGGAAGAATCGAGAGGGAAGAGAGCGCGGAAGGAGGTCGACGGAGCTGCCGGAGGGTTGGTGGAGCTGTGGGACGCGGTCTTGGTCGGCAGATGACGGAGGGGCGAAGGCTGGCGCTGGATGCGGTGGCTAGGGCACCGGCGGTGGAGCTCGAGGAAATCATCGGGCGCACGCGGTGGCCGGAGTGGAGGAACGTGCTTGCGGCGGTCGCGAGGTCTGGACACGACGGAAGTCGACGGAAGGGGAAGGCTGCGCGGCTCATCGGTGGCGAGGCTACGGGCGGACGACAGGTAAGGCGGTGGTGGTGGTGTTTAAGTTTTTTGGGAGGAATTTTGGGTTTTGGTATTGGCGACGGTGGTGGTTGCCACGGGTGGAGGCGGTCGGTGGTAGCCGGACGTGGGTGGTCGCATGGGGGTGTTAGTGGTGTCCGAGGTGATGGTAACGACGGTGATGGTGATCATGTGGTAGAGTTGGGTGAGGGAAGGCCGGAGTGGCTGGCTTGGCCGGAGTGGCCGGAGTGGGTAGCCGGGTATGGTGGTCCAGCAATGGGGTTCGGTGGTGGTGGTTCTGTTTTGGTGGCGTAGCGGGTCTGTGTTGTCTATGTCGGGGACAGGGGGCTGTCGGAGCACGGGATGGTCTGCGGTGCTCTATTGAGACGGGCGCGGCGGAGAAGAGGTGGTGGTGGGATGATGGAGGATCGGCCAGGATGGGGCTAGACATGGTTAGAATAGGTTTAGATTAGGAATTTGATTTTGTCGGGGTGTGTCCGACAGAGAAGAGGCGATAATGTATATGTAAAATATGGAGTAAGAATTTGGATGGACACAGACACGATGCACGTAGATTTATGGAGAAATTTATGAATGTGAGAAATTTGTGGAGGAGTACCTGCCTATTTATAGGATGTGGAAATTCTCAGTTGGATAATGATTATGATTTAAAATTCCCCATTTAGATAATCACTATTTTAGTTTAAATCAATCAATTAAATCAAGTCCAAATCTAAATCCAATTCAAATCCAAGTAAATCTAATCAACTTATATATAGCTAATTCACATAAATTATACTATCAATTAAATAAAAAATTTCCAAGTTTAAATTATCATAATAAATTCAAATAATCTTTTCTATAAATAATAATTAATAAATTTCAAAAATGATAATAAATACTAAACTATTTGAAATAACTTTTTTTAGTAAGTTAAAATAATTAATAAAATAAATTCAAAAATCAATTTATACATAAATTACATCTTACGTAAAATAGTTTTCTAAATCGCCAATAAAATAAACTCGCAAATAAAATTTTAAATAGTGTTTTTGAAATCTATGTTTTTCACAACCTTAAGTAATTAAAAGTAATTACTATTTATTATTTTGAAACTATAAAATAGAAAAATATTTTTCTAAATATATGTACGCTCACACATATTCGCACTCGTCGAGCTATTACGAAAAATAAAATTTCGTGTACGACGTACAATACAAAATTTTAAATCAGTACCAAATTTAATAAAAAAAGTAAAAATTTAGGGGTTTTACATCCTACCCAACTTAAAAGTTTTTTGTCCTCGAATTAATAATTAGTAGGGGGTGAGAAGACACAAGGGGGTATCGATGGGGAACAATCGATAACAAAATCATGCCGTAAGAAATTGCGGTCTAGATCATAGAAAATAATACGGTATGGTCACGGGTAATGAATGAGGGTCACGATTTAAGAGAGCGAATTAGGCTTATTCCTAAAATAAGCGATTAGAGGTCATGGTAGAAAATATAGGGCCGAGAATGAGGACGAGGAGTTTAGGATGAAGACATAGGAACATCGAGTGATAATGGTCCTACTCGATAGGAAGGCTAGAGGAAGTTCTAGTGCAACGCCTTCGTACTTCTAAAATAGGTGAATGCGAAAGCAATATAGAGTTCGAAGGAGGCGTTATCGAATACGAATACGTGGTTCAAAGGCGACCGAATAATTCAAAAGGAGTTGCCAAGGCAGTCGCGGATGGGACTCTAGAGGACAAGTTTAATTATGTTCCATCCACGTAGAATAATAGACAAAAGCGAACCAAAGTGCACTCGGTTGATCATACCATCATGCACCGGTTCTGATTATACAATATATTAGTGAGCGCGCTCAATAGCATAAGTCATGAACAAACTTGATAAATAGATGAGTTTGCAAAACTAGATTATAGTAGCAACATTAGTCAAGGTGGTAAAATATAGGCACGGGAGACTAAGATTGGAAGAAAGTAGAAATTGGTTCGAACTTCTAAAGGATATAAGTCATGTCATGTGGTGGTCTTTATACAGTCATCCTATAGTCTTCTTGTCCAAGTCTTTGGGTGGCTAGAGGGGTTAGGGTCATCTAAATTCTAGAATCTAAGTAAACTTACTAATATACGTCACAAGAACAAAGGGATTGCTAGTCATAAGGTATTCTACCCAACTTAAAAGAATTAAACAAATAGTATTTTGGGACAAAGTAACATGTCTTAACTAATAGGGATCACCTGTCCAACCTCTAGCAAGCACAAAGGGAAGATAAGCATTATGATAGAAGGAATCAAGCAAGATGTAATCGATAAGTCGGTCGAATATGGAATCGAGGAAAAAGGTCAAGTATGTGGATGAGATCCTAGACTTCTAATCCTATTCGCAGGCATGCTTGGTAGGGTAAAGTAACCAAACAATTTATCTCGACCTGCATTGGCCACCACAAAAACATGTAACGCCCCAGTCCTAAAATACGTAGGACTAGGAACGTAGACATGCCAGCCGTATAATAAATATACATAAGCTGTAAAATGCAGTAGAACCATAACTAATCTCATCCATACAAAATAAATGAATAAAAGATAAGATATAATAAAAATGAATTGTCTTGATACAATATGTTGGACGTAGACAAATCCACTACCAACAAGTAAAGGAAAATTACATGAGAAAAGAAATAATTTTGGCGAGCGAAGCGAAGACGATCCAAGCGCAATCATCCTCGAAGAAAGGAAGATGGTCACGACTAATGCTAGAACACCTGCGAAAGACAAGAGCACACACCTGGCGAGATAACCAGGTCCTCAGAGGGACGTAAGAAGATACATAATATCATGCCATATAAACTGAATAAATATTGCTCAAATAAATAAGTCAATTGAATTATAACATGGTCTAATACCCACATATTGAACTAGCCGACCATCCCCCCAACCAAACAAGGACAGGAGATGGTAAACTAATTCACGGTGACGTATCTTTCCATGCTATGAATCCAATATGGTATCCGGACCCCAACAAGGTTCAATACCTTCTCATCGAAGTAGTAAGTCACACCTACAACCAAACAAGGACAAGATATGACGAACTAATCCGCGACAAGTTATTCTTCCAAGCCACGGTCAGATACAAGTACCGAAACCAAGAGTACTCGTACCTAACGGATAAGGGCGCCTAACCAATTCTAAGTGAATACAGTTTTAAGAACAGTTCATGGTCGCATGACTGCCGGGTCAAGTCAAAAAAATACCAATGCAGTACCTCAGTAGTGAGTCATAACACCATATACTATTCCTCAGTATCGAGCGAGTCTATAGCATATAGTCTACCTATCATTCCTCAGTAGCGAGCGAGTCTATGATAGATAGGATGGTAGTCAACTTCCAATCATGTTCTCCCCTCCCAATGCCAACACATAAATGCTAAGTCTTCTAGCATGCAATTCTAATAGCAGTTATTTCCTAACGCACGGCTTATACGTACTGGTGGCCAGCCAATCACGCATGTCCGAGTCCTATATGTGACTCACAACAATGTGGTATAAATGTGTCAAGGCCTATGTATGCAACACCCAAGGTGGTCCATTAAATCTAGGTTTAATGCGTAAGAAAAATAATATATAGCAGGAAATAGAAATGAACAGTAAGTTCTAACAGTTATGCCATGTACCACAGTTTATTTTGCATAAAAAAAATAATGAACAATGCATAAAATATGAGCTAAAATAAATAAACAGCAAATGGTAATGTGTCTTGCCTGGTAGGACACCTGGTGTGCTACGATGATCAAGGTGGCACGAAATACGACTTCGGTGCAACAACTATGCAAGGTGACCTGTGATGGGGGCACGAACAGTTCCATTAGGTCTGGGACGGTCAGAATAGTTAAGGTCGACATAGGGTAGTCTAGAATTGGTGAGGGAATATGAGTAATGGAATTTAGTCATAGACAAGAATTTATAACCGAAGAATTTTGAGGAAAATATAATAATATATATACTATTAAAAATATTTGTAATGCTTCGAAATATATATTCTATTAGTTAAAATAATCTTTAAAAAGTACTTGAAAATCATAAATCGTTTTGGAACAGATATAATCCTAAATTTATCAAGATAGGATTTTTATAGGAAGGTATATTTTAATTAGATGAAAAATATCACAATTATGGTTTATAAAGAAATTTTGAAAATAGACGTGAGGCTAAGTGCAAAATATATATAATTTTTGCTACAAAATACCTTATAAAAAATTATATCTTTATTTATTAAAACAATATAAATAATAATAATGAAAATAACTAAATGCTAATAAAGTATTGTTATTATTTTTAAAATACTAATAAAGTTTTATAATTTAATCCACCCAAATATATACTCACCAAAAATGCCTATGTACTAACACATATACATACATACATAATATTAAAATATAAAGTATTAAATTACACGAATATCTTCATTTCAGGTAATAAAAAATAACAACAACAATAATAATAATAATAATAATAATAATAATAATAATAATAATAATAATAATAATAATAATAATAAAGATAATAATAAGGATAATAATAAAACAGAATAATAATAATAATAATAATAATAATAATAATAATAATAATAATAATAATAATAATAATAATAATAACAATACTGATCCTCTTCTCAGGATTGAAATTAAAACATAAAAAACATAAAATAATAATTAACAAACAAAAATATCAAACAATCACACATCAGTTCTTCTCTTTCGAGGAGAACAACCCTTCTATAAAAATAAAAAAAAAACAAGATGGGGAGAAAGAGATTAGAGAGATGGAGTGAAAACGAGTGGGAGAGAGAAAGAGATGCGGAGAAGAATCGAGAGGGAAGAGAGAGCGGAAGGAGGTCGGCGGAGCTGCCGGAGGGTTGGCCGAGCTGTGGGACGCGGTCTTGGTCGACGAATGACGGAGGGGCGAAGGCCGGCGCTGGACGCGGCGGCTAGGGCACCGGCGGCGGAGCTCTGGGAACTCATCGGGCGCACGCGGTAGCCAGAGCGGAGGAACGGGCTTGCGGCGGTCGCGGGGTCTGGACACGACGGAAGTCGACGGAAGGGGAAGGCTGCGGGAGGCTGTGCGGCTCGTCGGTGGCGAGGCTACGGGCAGAGGACAGGTAAGGCGGTTGTGGTGGTGTTTAAGTTTTTGGGGGGGAATTTTGGGTTTTGGAAATAGCGACGGTGGTGGTTGCCACGGGTGGAGGCGGTCGGTGGTGGCCGGGCGTGGGTGGTCGCATGGGGGTGTTGGTGGTGTCCGAGGTGATGGTAACGACGGTGATGGTGATCATGTGGTGGAGTTGGGTGAGGGAAGGCCGGGGTGGCTGGCTTGGCCGGAGAGGCCGGAGTGGGTAGCCGGGTATGGTGGTCCAGCGATGGGGTTCGGTGGTGGTGGTTGTGTTTTGGTGGCGTACTGGGTCAGTGCTGTCTATGTCGGTGACATGGGGCTGTGGTGCACGGGATGTCTGCGGTGCTCTATGGAGACGGGTGCGGCGGAGAAGAGGTGGTGGTGGGATGATGGGGGTTCGGCAAGGATGGGGCTGAACTTGGTTAGAATAAGTTTAGGTTAGGAATTTGATTTTGTCGGGGGGTGTCCGACACGGAAGAGACGATAATGTATATGTAAAATATGGAGTAAGAATTTGGATGGACACAAACACGATGCACGTAGATTTATGGAGAAATTTGTGGATGTGAGAAATTTGTGGAGAAGTACCTGCCTATTTATAGGATGTGGGAATTTCCAGTTGGATAATGATTAGGATTTAAAATTCCCCATTTAGATAATCACTATTTTAGTTTAAATCAATCAATTAAATCAAGTCCAAATCTAAATCCAATTCAAATCCAAATAAATCTAATCAACTTATATATAGCTAATTCACATAAATTATACTATAAATTAAATAAATTTTTTCCAAGTTTAAATTATCATAATAAATTCAAATAATCTTTTCTATAAATAATAATTAATTAATATCAAAATGATAATAAATACTAAAATATTTGAAATACCTTTTTTTTAGTATGTTAAAATAATTAATAAAATAAATTTAAAAATTGATTTATACATAAATTACATCTTACGTAAAATAGTTTTCTAAATCACCAATAAAATAAACTCGCAAATAAAATTTTAAATAGTGTTTTTGAAATCTATGTTTTTCACAACCTTAAGTAATTAAAAGTAATTACTATTTATTATTTTGAAACTATAAAATAGAAAAATATTTTTCTAAATATATGTACACTCGCACATATTCGCACTCGTTGAGCAATTACGAAAAATAAAATTTCGTGCACAACGTACAATACAAAATTTTAAATCAGTACCAAATTTAATAAAAAAAAGTAAAAATTTAGGGGTTTTACATCCTACCCAACTTAAAAGAATTTTGTCATCGAAATTAAAAATTAGTAGGGGGTGAGAAGGCACAAGGGGTATCGATGGGGAAAATCGATAACAAAATCATGCCATAAGAAATCGCGATCTAGATCATAGAAAATAATACGGTATGGTCACGGGTAATGAATGAGGGTCACGATTTAAGAGAGCGAATTAGGCTTATTCCTGAAATAAGCTATTAGAGGTCATGGTAGAAAATATAGGGCCGAGAATGAGGACGAGGAGTTTAGGATGAAGACATAGAAACATCGAGTGATAATGGTCCTACTCGATAGGAAGGCTAGAGGAAGTTATAGCGCAACGCCTTCGTCCTTTTAAAATATGTGAAGGCGAAAGCAATATAGAGTTCGAAGGAGGCGTTATCGACTACGAATACGTGGTTCAAAGGCGACCGAATAATTCAAAAGGAGTTGCCAAGGCAGTCGCGGATGGGACTCTAGAGGACAAGTTTAATTATGTTCCATCCACATAGAATAATAGACAAAAGCGAACCAAAGTACACTCGGTTGATCAGACCATCATGCACCGGTTCTGATTAGACAATATGTTAGTGAGCACGCTCAATAGCATAAGTCATGAACAAACTCGATAAATAGATGAGTTTGCAAAACTAGATTATAGTAGCAACATTAGTCAAGGTGGTAAAATATAGGCACATGAGACTAAGATTGGAAGAAAGTAGAAATTGGTTCGAACTTCTAAAGGATATAAGTCATGTCATGTGGTGGTCTTTATACAGTCATCCTATAGTCTTCTTGTCCAAGTCTTTGGGTGGCTAGAGGGTTTAGGGTCTTCTAAATTCTAGAATCTAAGTAAACTTACTAATATAGGTCACAAGGACAAAGGGATTGCTAGGTCATAAGGTATTCTACCCAACTTAAAGGAATTAAACTAATAATATTTTGGGACAAAGTAACATGTCTTAACTAATAGGGATCACCTGTCCAACCTCTAGCAAGCACAAAGGGAAGATAAGCATTATGATAGAAGGAATCAAGCAAGATGCAATCGATGAGTCGGTCGAATATGGAATCGAGGAAAAAGGTCAAGTATGTGGATGAGATCCTAGACTTCTAATCCTATTCGCAGGCTTGCTTGGTACGGTAAAGTAACCAAACAATTTATCTCGACCTGCATTGGCAACCACAAAAACATGTAACGTCCCAGTTCTAAAATATGTAGGACTAGGAACGTAGACATGCCAGCCGTATAATAAATATACATAAGCTGTAAAATGCAGTAGAACCATAACTAATCTCATCCACACAAAATAAATGAATAAAAGATATGATATAATGATAATGAATTATCTTGATACAATATGTTGGGCGGAGATAAATCCACTACCAACAAGTAAAGAAAAAATACATGAGAAAAGAAATGATTTTGGCGAGCGAAGCGAAGACGATCCAAGCGCAATCATCCTCGAAGAAAGGGAGATGGTCACGGCTAAAGCTAGAACACCTGCGAAAGACAAGAGCACACACTTGACGAGATAACCAGGTCCTCAGAGGGACGTAAGAAGACACATAATATCATGCCATATAAACTGAATAAATATTGCTCAAATAAATAAGTCAATTGAATTATAACATGGTCCAATACCCACATATTGAACTAGCCTACCATCCCTCCAACCAAACAAGGACAGGAGATAGTAAACTAATTCACGGTGACGTATCTTTCCATGCTATAGATCCAATATGGTATCCGGACCCCAACAAGGTTCAATACCTTCTCATCGAAGTAGTAAGTCACACCTACAACCAAACAAGGACAAGATGCGACGAACTAATCCGCGACAAGTGATTGTTCCAAGCCACGGTCAGATACAAGCACCCAAACCAAGAGTACTCGTACCTAACGGATAAGGGCGCCTAACCAATTCGAAGTGAATGCAGTTTTAAGAACAGTTCATGGTCGCATGACTACCGGATCAAGTCAAAAAAATATCAATGCAGTACCTCAGTAGCGAGTCACAACACCATATACTATTCCTCAGTATCGAATGAGTCTATAGCATATAGTCTACCTATCGTTCCTCAGTAGCGAGCGAGTCTATGATAGATAGGATGGTAGTCAACTTATAATCATTTTCTCCCCGATCAATGCAACACATAAATGCTAAGTCATCTAGCATGCAATTCTAATAGCAGTTATTTTCTAACGCACGGCTTATACGTACTGGTTGCCAGCCAATCACGTATGTCCGAGTCCTATATGTGACTCACAACAACGTGGTATAAATGTGTCAAAGCCTATGTACGCAACACACAAGGTGGTCCCTTAAATCTAGGTTTAATGCGTAAGAAAAATAATATATAGCAGGAAATAGAAATGAACAGTAAGTTCTAACAGTTATGCCATGTACCACAGTTTATTTTACATACAGAAAATAATGAACAATGCATGAAATATGAGCTAAAATAAATAAACAGCAAATGGCAAGGTGTCTTGTCTGGTAGGACGCCTGGTGTGCTACGATGATCAAGGTGGCACGAACTGCGACTTCGGTGCAACAACTATGTAAGGTGACCTCTGATGGAGGCACGGACAGTTCCATTAGGTCCGGGACGGTCAGAATAGTTAAGGTCGACATAGGGTAGTCTAGAATTGGTGGGGGAATATGAGTAATAGAATTTAGTCATGGACAAGGATTTATAACCGAAGAATTTTGAGGAAAATATAATAATATATATACTATTAAAAATATTTGTAATGCTTCGAAATATATATTCTATTAGTTAAAATAATCTTTAGAAAGTACTTGAAAATCATAAATCGTTTTGGGGCAGATATAATCCTAAATTTATCAAGATAGGATTTTTATAGGAAGCTATATTTTAATTAGATGAAAAATATCACAATTATGGTTTATAAAGAATTTTGAAAATAGATGTGAGGCTAATTACAAAATATATATAATTTTTGCTACAAAATACCTTGTAGAAAATATATCTTTATTTACTAAAATAATATAAATAATAATAATGAAAATAACTAAATGCTAATAAAGTATTGTTATTATTTTTAAAATACTAATAAAGTTTTATAATTTAATCCACCCAAATATATACTCACCAAAAATGCCAACATACTAACACATATACATACATACATAATATTAAAATATAAATTATTAAATTACACGAATACCTTCATTTCAGGTAATAAAAAATAACAATAATAATAATAAAGATAATAATAATAATAATAATAATAATAATAATAATAATAATAATAATAATAATAAAGATAATAATAAGGATAATAATAATAATAAAGATAATAATAAGGATAATAATAAAACAGAATATTAATAATAATAATAATAATAATAATAATAATAATAATAATAATAACAGTGCTGATCCTCTTCTCAGGATTGAAATTAAAACATAAAAACATAAAAATAATAATTAACAAACAAAAATATCAAACAATCACACATCAGTTCTCCTCTTTCGAGGAGAACAACCCTTCCATAAAAATAAAAAAACAAGATGGGGAGAAAGAGATTAGAGAGATGGAGTGAAAATGAGTGGGAGAGAGAAAGAGATGCGGGGAAGAATCGAGAGGCAAGAGAGAGCAGAAGGAGGTCGGCGGAGCTGCCGGAGGGTTGGCGGAGCTGTGGGACGCGGTCTTGGACGGCGAGTGACGGAGGGGCGAAGGCTGGCGCTGGACACGGCGGCTAGGGCACTGGCGGCAGAGCTCGGGGAACTCATCGAGTGCACGCGATGGCCGGAGCGGAGGAACGTGCTTGCGGCGGTCGCGGGGTCTGGACGCGACAAAAGTCGACGGAAGGGGAAGGCTGTGGGAGGCTGTGCGGCTCGTCGATGGCGAGGCTACGGGCGGACGACAGGTAAGGCGGTGGTGGTGGTGTTTAAGTTTTTGGGAGCGAATTTTGGGTTTTGGTAATGGCGACAGTGGTGGTTGCCACGGGTGGAGGCGGTCGGTGGTGGTCGGGCGTGGGTGGTCGTATGGGGGTGTTGGTGGTGTCCGAGGTGATGGTAACGACGGTGATGGTGATCATGTGGTGGAGTTGGGTGAGGGAAGGCCGGGGTGGCTAGCTTGGCCGGAGTGGCCGGAGTGGGTAGCCGGGTATGGTGGTCCAGCGATGGGGTTCAGTGGTGGTGGTTGTATTTTGGTGGCGTAGTGGGTCTGTGCTGCTATGTCGGGGACAGGGGGCTGTCGGAGCACGGGATGGTCTGCGGTGCTCTATGGAGATGGGCGCGGCGGAGAAGAGGTGGTGGTGTGATGATGGGGGTTCGGCCAAGATGGGGCTGGACATGGTTAGAATAGGTTTAGGTTAGGAATTTGATTTTGTCGGGGGGTGTCCGACACGGAAGAGACGATAATGTATATGTAAAATATGGAGTAAGAATTTGGATGGACACAAACACGATGCACGTAGATTTGTGGAGAAATTTGTGGATGTTAGAAATTTGTGGAGGAGTACCTGCCTATTTATAGGATGTGGAAATTTCCAGTTGGATAATGATTAGGATTTAAAATTCCCCATTTAGATAATCACTATTTTAGTTTAAATCAATCAATTAAATCAAGTCCAAATCTAAACCCAATTCAAATACAAATAAATCTAATCAACTTATATATAGCTAATTCACATAAATTATACTATCAATTAAATAAAAATTTTCCAAGTTTAAATTATCATAATAAATTCAAATAATCTTTTCTATAAATAATAATTAATTAATTTCGAAAATGATAATAATTACTAAACTATTTGAAATACCTTTTTTTTAGTAAGTTAAAATAATTAATAAAATAAATTCAAAAATCAATTTATACATAAATTACATCTTACATAAAATAGTTTTCTAAATCTCCAATAGAATAAACTCGCAAATAAAATTTTAAATAGTGTTTTTGAAATCTACGTTTTTTACAACCTTAAGTAATTAAAAGTAATTACTATTTATTATTTTGAAACTATAAAATAGAAAAAATGTTTTTCTAAATATATGTACGCTCGCACATATTCGCACTCGTCGAGCAATTACAAAAATAAAATTTCGTGCACGACATACAATACAAAATTTTAAATCAGTACAAAATTTAATAAAAAAAAGTAAAAATTTAGGGGTTTTACAAAAAGTACTCATACCTAACGGATAAGGGTGCCTAACCAAGCTAAGTGAATACAGTTTTAAGAACAGTTCATGGTCGCATGACTACCGGGTCAAGTCAGGTAAATACCAATGCAGTACAGTACCTCAGTAGCGATTCACAACACCATATACTATTCCTCAGTATCGAGCAAGTCTATAGCATATAGTCTACCTATCATTCCTCAGTAGCGAGCGAGTCTACGATAGATAGGGTGGTAGTCAACTTCCAATCATGTTCTCCCCGTCCAATGCCAACTCAGAACTGCTAAGTCTTCTAGCATGCAACTCTACTAGCAGTTATTTTCTAACACACGTCCTCACGTATAGGTGGCCAACCAACTACACAAGTCGAAGACCTATATGAGACTCGTGATTCGCGTAGCACATGTATCAAGGCCTATGAATGCATCACAACATAAGGTAGTCTTCTTAACTTTAAGTCGATGCATAATATTAAAGTAATAGGAACAAAACTAAACAGTTAAATAAAATATATCAAGGCAGAGAAAATGATAATAAGTAAGAAAATAAAACTAAATCAGCATGTTAAATGACAATGAATAATCAGAATATAATGGCAAGGTATCTTTCCTGAGGTTATGTGCAAAAAGGAATAATCCAGTAGCTCGAACCGACAAATAAACGAAGCAAAAAAAGCCAAATCCCGTAGATAACTCCGGATGCTGCAACAAACATCAAGAACGAGTTTGAAATAAAAGATATGCCTAGGAAACGCCTGTCCAAAAGTTAAATTCTGGAACAGGGGCAAAATCGTAATTTTGGGTCAAAATGATTTCCGTCGTTTGACCCGTTTTGTACCGAAATGCGTGCCAGAACCTACGGTCTCTAAAGTCGTCAAACTACATGTTTACGGATTTGTTTTGATGAGATGAACCCAACGGTATGTCCAATTTTGAATTCCGGTGGGCCGTGCACAAAATCGCCCGTTGAGTGGGATTATGGGCCCGCTAAAATGGCGTCCCGGTCAACGGTCTCAGAATCGGACCAAACTTGGCTCACTGGACTAAAAAAATATTTTGAGTCCAATTGTGCAAGTTTCGTCGCGATTTGATGAGTGTGCACAAAGTAATTGAGAAATTTCAAAAAAGTCCGATATGGGAAATTTTGACGGATACGGGTCAAATTCGTCGCGCACACGTGACCAATTTAAATTCCGTCAAAGCCCACATGTTCACAAAGTCGATACGGACCTTTCGGTACTCTCGGTTTGCAACGGGGTCGTCCGGTTTGTCGGGACGGACCTCGTACCAGGGTTTTTAAGGTTTTTAAAAACTAATTTTTTGGGATTTTTAATCTGATTAAACATGGAATTTATTGCAGAATAAATAAATCTTTTTGAAGGCGATGATAGAGGGTCATGTGGGCTTTCTACACGAATTTATGGATCTTAAAACGGATTAGAATTGAAGGAGAAATCGCACGGTAATGTTAGGTACCTCATTATTGATTTCTGATGTTGTTGTTGGTGTTCGTTGTTGTTGCTATCGTCGTGGTGACCGTGAGGTGGGGCCGCTGCTGCGGATAGCACGCCGGAGAGTGGATAGGAGAAAGGAGAAAGGAAGAAGGAGGAAGAGAGGATGGGGGTTAGGGTTTAGGTTTTCTTTAGAGTAATATATATATATATATATATATATATATATATATATATATATATATATATATATATTATATATATGTGTGTGTGTGTGTGTGTGTGTGTGTGTGTGTGTGTGTGTGTGTGTGTGTGTATAAAGGGTTAGGGGGTCGGCCTCTCCCTCTTTGTTGCAGCTGTTGCTGCTTGTTATTTGCTTGGGTGTGGGGGTGGCATGCTATTAGCTGCTATGTGTGTGGTCGGTTCCCACAATGTGGGCCGACCACACATGCCCTCTTTTTTTTTTTACAATATCTTTTTAAAACCTTATATATATATATATATATATATATATATATATATATATATATATATATATATATATATATATATATATATTTTTTTTTTTTTTTATATATATATATTTATATATATATATATATATATATATATATATATATATATATAATATATATATATATATATATATATATATATATATATATATATTCACTTCTAAAATCTCAATAAATTCAAATTAAAACCTTAATCTTATCTAACCATATATATAGTGTATTTAAATATATTTACATATCTATATATATTTAGTTGGCAAGAAAATCACAATTAACTTAATAAAAGTATGCATTAAATTAGTTCTTGAAAATACATTAATAATAAATTAAAGTAATAAAATAATCAAATGATAATTTTTGGTGAACATATATTATACCTCTTATCGGGGTCCAAAAATTTGTACAAATATTGGGAACCTTATTTTAATAATAAAATATAAGTTTTGTACCAATAATTAAATAATTAGAGATTAAACATAAAATTCTAAAATAATTTAGGAAATATTTGTACATACATAAAACATGCCTACATGGACACGTTGGTCCCCCCACATGCCTACATGGGCTTAAATTTGGTTTGGGCCCAGTTCGGGCTGAATTGGACAAACCGGTTCATCTAAAATCAATATATAAAAATATATTTAATTAAAATTATTTAAATAAGTTAATTCACAACTTGGCCTGGTTTTTTTATTTTGGACATCACTATGGCTAGGCTTCCCCTGGCATGGCTAATATATTAATCAAGGCACACTGCTACAACTTTCGTGCTAAAAGTCATGGTCGTTTAGTGCTCCAAAACTCAACAAGGCTAGAGTCATTTCTACTAATAAAAAAAAATCATAAATTGCCTAAATTCATTTTTAAGTCTTTTTACATAATAAAAATTTTATTTTTTTAGGGGTTTTACACTCGCACATATTCGCACTCGACGAAAAAATACGATACGCAAATTTGCACGCAACGTACAATACGACAAATGCAAACTTGTATGCGACGTACAAATCTGAAGTACAAAATCAATACCAAATTATTTTAAAAAAATCGTAGTAGAAATTTAGGGGGGTTTACATCCTACCCAACTTAAAAGAATTTTGTCATCGAAATTTAGGAAAAATTATGGTAGGTAGGCTTCAGGAGATAGAAAGAGTTCAACGATGAGAAATCACGATTTAATTTATTAGATAGCCAGAGGGCCATTCACCTTGTGAAGAACCAGATATTTCATAGTCGGTCCAAGCACATTGAGATTCGATATCATTGGATACGTGATGTGGTTGAGAAGAAAGACATGACGCTTGAGAAGATTCATACAGATGATAACGGAGCAGACATGTTCACGAAGGTTCTACCAAGGGGAAAGTTCGAGTACAGCAGGAGGATCGTCAGGATGATGACCCCCTCCACATAGTTGTGAAAGGGAAAATTTGTTGGAGTGTGTGGGGTTCCCAACCTATGTGAAAAATATCCCGAAGTCAGATTGGGTATTCCTATATATAATAAAAATATTCCAATATATTTGGATTGGGTATTTCTATATATAGTAGAAATACCCCAATGGAGTTGGATTGGGTATTCCTATATAAAATAGAATTATATCAATGGTTTAGATTGTGTATTCCTACTTATAGTAGAATACCTCAATTAGTTGTGGGTTTGAGGCTATATATACTAGGTGCTTCCTCACCATAAAATATATCTCAAAAAGTGAGCAATATTGCTTCACAATATTTGAGAGAGAGAAAGGATTGGTGACTATTGTGAAGGAGAGATCGCTTCGAATAATTTTTCGACATCTCTTGTTCTTCGGAGTCCGCAATTAATTAATTTTTTCTTTCAAGTGAGTTGTGTTGATCCGTGTTGGATCGAAAGAAGCTTGTAGATGGTGTATTCTTTTTATTCTATTAGTGGAGGTTCTTCAGGGTTGGACTTCGATCGTCCCGTGATTTTTTCCGTAGGGGTTTTCTACGTCAGAAATCTTTGTGTCTGCGATTGTGTTTGGCATTTTTGGTTTATGTGCTTTTGCTCGGTTCTCTCACAGGACTTTCTGGTTTGGGAGAACGGTTCTCGCGATTCGTTCCCAATAGGAGGCTGATTTTTTTTGAAAAAACTAGAAGAAAGATCAGTAGTTGGCCAACTACCTATAGTCTCAATCTTATTATCTTATTTACTTGTATTCTAGCTGTAGGAACGAATTGTAAAGCACTATACTCTATGGGGTGAATAGAGGAGGCAACGAAAAATTAGCTATTAAAAATTGTTAGTAGCAATATCTCAAAATATATATCACAAATATGTAAATGAAAGCAGAGAGCAAATACAAACACAAGGATGTATACTGGTTTTCCTCTTGTGAGGACTAGTCCAGTTGGAAGATCTCTAACTTTCAGTTGAAATCCACTATGGAAAAATGCCGCATGTTTTCATCCGAAGTTCTTGCAACTTCTACTACGCGAGCTTTGATCCGAAGTATTCGACCAAATTCAATTGTGAAGTATCTTTCTTCAATCAAGCCTCTGATTACAATCACTCTGAAACTTCTAAATCGTACCACGCTGGTAAATCGACTAGAGGATTGTAACTGGCTCGAGATTTGAAAATGAATAGCTTAGAACACTTTGGAAGAACGTATTAAGCTTAGAGAGAAGAGAAGAGAGAGGTGTGTTGAAATGATAGAAAATTTTCTCTACTTATAGGTTTTTCAAAGGAAGAATTCGGACAGAGAATCTCGACAAATAGCCATTGCATACGTAACTGCGGGATGACCAAGTTCAAAATCCAATGGGCACCAACCGAACTCGGGGCGAATTCGGTCCGAACTCGGGCCGAATTCTCTTGGTGTCCAGAGTTTGATTTTTAGGGATTTTGCAAATCAGATTTTGGGCTTTTTGAAAAGTTAGGCAGTTAGGAGCTTTTGTAAATCAGTTTATTTTCAAAAGAAGGATATTTTGAAAATATTTTGGGTTAGCCTATTTTTCAGTACGAATCGGTGTACATTATATTCATAGACTCAATAAATATGAAAATTATATTAATAAAGGATATACAGACTCAATAGCAAACTGGCTTCAAGTCTTGAACGGTAGCAGTAGTAATTCTCAGTAGTCATCCAAGTAGCCCTTATATCGAGACAGGGTTAGATCAATTATTAAAATTTGGTTTGATCATGACCAATGTGCCGACAATCTCCTCTATTTTGATAATTGACAAACCTTGACCGATATAACATCTCGATCTTTGATTTGAAAAAAATCAAAATTGTAAGGTATTGTTCTGTACTTGTATGTACTGTTTCCTAAAAAAATTATGTATCTTGCAAAAGATGTTAGATCCATTTTTTTCTCCATTGTCACTTAGCAAAATAATTGCAAAGTGAGAATCTCCCCCACAATCTATGCTTAAGTAACGAACGTTGAAGAAATACAAAAAATATAGATAGAATAACATGTATTTCATAGGCAGTTTAATGAATGAAGCATAAACTAAGATAATAAATGCTACGCATTAAAAAATGCATACAAGAATAAGAGAGAACAATTCACACTGAAATAGTAAATGCATACTAATAAGAGTTTGAAAATCAACTCAGCAAACAGTCACAGTGCTAATAAAATTAAAATAAAGTACTATCTTGGAATGTCGAAGCATTTTTAAGTATACATAGACAAAATAAGGAGTCTAACTAGATAACATCTAGACAAAGTACAAAAGCGTCTAGATCAAAAGTCCTCTGAGCTATCATCATTAGCATCAGCAATACCACCATGTCCAGAAGGACCAGCTCCAGAAGTGCCAGCTCCATGAGAAGGGTATGGAGTAGCACCAGAACCACGGTACCAGTCATAAGCGTTAACGGGCTCAAAGAAGTGACGAACCGCCTAATCCTTATAGCGGTAGCCAGAAACAGTGGGATCTCGGAGAAGAGAACTAGCATGCAGACCAGTCTGGGCAAAACACAGAACTGCAAAAGAGTTTGCCAGGGCCTGAAACCGCCATCTCGGAACTCGTATTCCCTCAATATGTTAGTCACAAACACTCGCAAAGAGTTGTGCTCATCCTACTGAGCATGCCATATATCAAATAGGTGCTGTGGAGACCCTCAAAAGATATAGGGTAATCCTGAGGAAGTGGAGGTGGTGCAGTAAGAGGAGTAGGAGGAACAACTGCGCTACGATGAGATAGCTGAAGATACTTGGGCTCAGAGTCACGAGCACAAGTGGATAGATCAATGTCAAAGTGCTGAAAGATGATCAGGAGAATCATCGCGGAAGCAAGGTTCCTGTGCCTTTTGCGACAACGATCCATCATCTGAATAATTGTCTTGGGGACAGAAAATGGAATTCGCTTACGAATATGATATAAAGTAGACATTTAAAGGGGGTCACATCGTCCTTAGAAGTGGACTTGGGCAAGATAGTAGAGTAGATGATGCGATACAATTCATAGAAAAATAAGTTCAAATATGCAGCTTTG
>JANAVB010042645.1:0-63497 GCA_029216955.1 Iris pallida | reverse complement strand
AAGAGAGAAATTTTTGCCTTCTTTTTTTTCGGTAAATAATCCAAAATATTGGTAGCTTATGTTTAAGAAGGGGAGAAGCCAATGCACACAGTTACAAATGGAGAGGACGTGTTCCTTCAAAACTCATTGCCAACGTAGGTGTGGACTTCATGTTAGGCACATGCTACAAATTAGGTTATTCAACTAGCAAATGGGCTCTTTGTAAGCCATAATGGACAATTGGAGGAGAATGAAATGCCTATGGTAAGGCAATAGATCCCATGTGTTGTACAAACATGAAAAGAAATAGAGATATAAATATTTTCGAACTTATACAATAAATAGTCATATAGTTTATACGAATATAAATATGAGTACATACATGATACTGATACGAACAAACACACCAATTCTCCGGGTCTCCATAACATAAGTCCCTATACTATCAGAATAAATACTTTGCTATAGTCAGATTAATTGGCACATAAGCACCGATGACTTGATTTTGTTTTTTATTTACGTCCAATTGGAGTGCTAAAAAAATACAGAAATGTTTAGATAATAATTATGTATGAGAGGATTTCTCTTTTTTTTTTTCTTCTTCTTCTTCTTCTTCTATTATAATTTGGCCTGTTTTAGCATTTACGTACGTAATCAACGTAATTTGTCCTGTGGTTTCATGAATGAGCTCAGCTGTCCGCCAGTTGGCAGGACGGCTGAGAAATGGCCTCAGCTACATTGACTCAATCCAAACCAAGGTTTTAGTTACGAGTTCATCCTTATGCCGACAAATGCCCTAATTAGCTCTTAGTGTTGAACGTATTTCTGATGATATCATCTGAGAATGTTGTATAATAATTGGATGGATCTATCAATATTTGCCTGTAGTTTGGAAGAGAAAAAAAAAAAAAAAAACATAATTAATGGTCAACCGCAGCTTCACTTTGTAAATCCTTTGTCCGTGTGCAGGCGCTTACACTTGGGTTGTTGGAAATGCGGAATCGGAATTGACCCATGAGCTACAATACTAGACTGTGTCCATATGTCTTAAAAAAAAATTATTTAAGACCTGAACAAATTCAATTATCTACACCTCGTGATTCCACCTCTACCAGATGTGTGACTAAATTACCAACTCCTTTGTCACTCTTTTTGAGGGCTCAACCGGAAACGAGATACAATCCAACAATCTCCACCTTAGTTCGTTTTCGCTAGCCGAACAACCGTAGCACCCCTTCTACCTTTGCTTGTTCAAGACAGTCGAACAACCTTAATCGCCTCTACTGCCTTTGCTCATTTTCGTTAGTCGAAGAACCTTAGCACCCCTGCTACATTTGATCGTTTCCGCCAGCCGAGTACCCAGGAGATCCACATATTGTTATCTCGTTCCTTTGACCAGAGAACCAAACCGATACGTTTATCCACACGACCATTGTGTGCCAACCACAACGTCTTACTCCATCTTGGACTTGTTGGACCCACCATTGAAGTCAATTTGTATAGTTATCTCTAACATTAGGTCTGATTCATCTTATGCTTGTGATTTTTTGACACGCATACCACCTTATAGAGGATGTTCCTAACTCCACATTGAGAAGAGAGCTCGTATAATCCGATTAAACGCATGAACGTTCAGCATTATCTGTCTCGAACTAATTAGAGTCTCCCAAACTAGCCCCCATAACCATGTTCTCTGATACAATTTGCTGGGAATGCAGTATGACCCGAACCGGAGTTGGCCCATGAGGTACAATATTGGACTGGACCCATATGCCTTAAAAGAAAATTTTCATGTAAGGCCTGAAAAATTTCCAAGCATTTACACCTCATGATCCCACCTCCTACACGATGTTGGACTAAATTACCAACTCCATTGTCATCCCCTTTGATTGCTCAATCGGAAACGAGATACAATCCAACAATCTCCACCTTAGTTCGTTTCAGCTAGCCGAACATCCTTACACCCTTGCTATCTTTACTCGTTCCCGCCAACCGAACAACCTTAGCATCCTCGCTACATTTGCTCTTCCTGTCAGCCGAACAACCTTAGCACCCCTACTATACCTTTGTTCGTTACCACCAACTGAGCACCCAAAAAATCCTGCATATTGTCATATCTATCCATTCGACCATAGATTCAAACTGACACGTTCATCCACACCATTGCGTGCCAACCACAACATCTTGCTTCACCTTGGGTGCGCCAAACTGACCTTTCATATTTAGACTTGTATAGAATTTGAATTGACAACAAATCCCATATATTCGGTAATTAGCTAGATTTAGAATATTTGGAAAATGAACTCAATTTCATCTTGTAAGTTTATATATACTTCATCTCTTTCAATGAAAATCAAGCCATTATTTTCGATCTCTATTTGGTATTAAAGCCATGCCCTTGACATGTTTCTTCCACCATCTCTTTCTCTCTCATAATGCACTACAAGAAAAATGCGTTGTTATAACGCATGAAAGAAGATATTACAACGGTTCATATATAAACGTTATAGAATTTCAGCAACATCACATAATGACAGTTTTGAAGAATTTTGGCCTATTATAACGATTTATAACGCTAAGCGTTATATATTGTTCACATATATCTGACATTCTTATACACAATTGTTATAAAAAGTGATAAAAAAAATTAGAATCCCGTTCGAACGCACGCTCAAACCCCACCCTTGAATCAAAAGTCTAGTTCCTTTTTCCTCTCTCTCTCTCACTCATTTTCCTTCTCATCTCCCTGAGCTCTTTCCCTCCTCTTGCTCTCCTCATCTCCTTCTTATTGATGAGTCGACTGCAGAGCCCCACTACTCCGGTCGTCTTCTCGTCGACAACCGATACTGACAACGGACATGTTCGACGACGGAAATGAGCAAACGGTGACGGTCGACGAGTACATCGGGAGGATCGAGGTGTAGTAATTGGTAAAGATTTTGATTATTTTGTTACTTCCTATCTCTGCCCCTTCTCTCTCTATCTGCCTCTTCTTTCATCCGACCTCTCTTTCTTATTTTTCCCCAAATCTATAAAGAAATTTCGATGAAGTTGCCAAGGAAAGGGCGAATCCCTCCTCCTTAACACTCCTCTTTGTTATTACATCATTCCCCCTCTTGTATTTTTAAGAAACCCCTAAATATCCCAACCCTAATTCTTGTTTTCCCCTTTTAAGAAGTTCTAAACATGTCATATTTCTCTCCTTCATCCTTTAATTTTTGCCAGTTCCTTCGATTAGCTTTCGAAAGTTGAATTTTCCCTCTAGATCTGTTTATATTACGAAGTCGATTCTTCCAAAGAACGACGAGTATGTCCAGATCCGGGAGGTCTGGAGTGACAACCTCCACTCGGAGTTCGCTCTGAACTGTGACATCGTAGACGATTTCCCTTACGTCGCAATGGACACCGAGTTCTCCGGAATCAGCCTCTCAGGATTTTCAAATCGAGTTTTGATTATAAATGTGCCACTTGAAATCCAACATACATATGCTAAAGTTCATCCAGCTCGGATTGACCTTCTCTGACGAATTAGGTACATTCGGATCGACGTATTTGCTATCAACTCCAATGAAATTCTCCACCAGAGCGTATCGACTTCAAGAAAAATAACGAGAATGAGATAAATGCTCACTGATTCGGTGAGCTTCTTATGAGCTCTGGAATCGTGTTGAATGATTCAATCTATTGGGTTAATTTTTACAGTGTATATGATTTTGGATATCTTTTGAAACTGTTGACATGTCATAACTTGTCGGAGATGCAGACCGGTTTCTTCATATGTAATCCTGATACTAGTTGAGTTAAGCAGAATATTGGTTTTTCTTCTGATAGTTAACAATGTATATAATTTTGTTTCTGATGCTATATGCCAATATCTATATGCATATTTCGGCTATGAATAGTGTTTATGTTAAAACAAGCAGAATACTTACAAACCGACAATCTGTTGCTTGCTCCGAAGAACAAAGGCTCATTTTAAAAAGAAGCAACAACGCTTACGCTTTCTGCACAGCTCACCTTGTTCTAGGTTTTTGCCAAATTTTTGTGAAATTACTAAGGAAAAGATAACAAAGCTATTATTGCTAGTAACATCATGAACTAATAGTTATTCCTCAAATTATTTATTTGGTGATATGCTATTCATTTTTTTAACTTTGAATGTTATATATGTGAGGTATATTGTTGGGTAGTATACAATGTTTCGTAGTTCTCACTGAAAGTTAATGAAAACTGTTATGAATAAGTTGTTTGAGTATATACATGGAAATGTTGTGCACTTGAAGATTTTATTTCGTAGCTCTCTGTTGTCACTACCACAACTCTAGTATGAGGGTAATTTTGTCATTTTTGGGGTAATTTAAATTTATTAGAATTAATTTGAATTTATGGGAATTTTTAGGAATTATTTGGGAATTGTTTGGACTAGGTTGATTTTTGACTAGTGTTGACCCTTGTAGACCAACATAGGAACTAACCCTAGTTAGTTGGACTTGGTTAGGTCAAGTCACTCTAGTCTAACCTAGTATGACTTAAGTTGGTGGTTTTTGATTCATTAGAAATTGACTTAAGGAATTAGGAATTAAATGTTTTGAGAAATGGCTTGTGATTTCACAAGTCATTTTGTGACTAAACCTAATAGGACTAGCCAACCTAGTTCAAACCCTAACCTAGCCCATCATGGCCGGCCACCCTATCCTCATTGGGATTCCCCCACTATAAAACCCCTCCTAAAATCTAGGGCTAGCCTCTTTCCCTAGAAAAATTATTTCAAGAAGAAAGAGGTGAGTTCCTATCTTTCTAAATTCATATATAATCCATTTTTGGTCCTATTTTCCCCAAACTAGTTGCATTAGATTCTAATATTATGTTCTTGCTGTTATTGGAACCTTGGTTCAGTTTGAGGATGTTTTGGTTTGATTGGGACATTAAGAGAGGAGCTCACAAAGAGGATTTTTTTTATTGAAAGTTCATCAAGAGGTAACTCTCTCAATACTCCATGAAATTTCATTTTGTCTTCATGAATAGGTAGCCCTAAAGGTCCCCTAAGTGTCTGGATAGGTTTCGTGTCGGGTACCCTGGGTTTCGTGTCCGTTCTGGACACGTATCAGTCCCTGTGCATAACTGTTTGTCGAAATACCGCAATGAACCCTTCGACCTAGTTTCCAGGATATTTTTGAATAGGAATATTAGTTTTAATCTTGCTTATTGATTTCTGTTTGTTTGTGGTGGTGTTGGTGTCCCTTTTGTGTCGGATTCATGGCTGGACACGCGCGTGCACGACCGCGCACACGCTACAGTAATCCCCTGCTACACGGGGTCTGTAGCGGATACGACAAGGGATTTTAGGACACGAGATTCAAAGGAAACCAAGGGGCAATGTCTGTCATGATATTCTCCAAGTTTCATTGGGTTTCGTGTCGTGTCGAGGGAAGAATCAGCCGTGCACGTGTTTGTACTGTCTGCGCACTGTAAATTAAATTGCCACTGATACGACGTTGTAGCGTCGGACACGACACACTAGGATAGGGTGCAGGTTGACCTAGACCTAGCCCTAGTATTAGGGTACACATGTGTGCGAGCACGAGACCTAGTTTGGCCTGTGTCGTGTGCACGACACGCGTGCACACGTGCACGACACAGTGCACAAATCTGAACTGTTTCACACTGATTGTGTGTATCATTGCTTAGACACGTTTGTGTCCATCTTGTTAGACACGAACAGGTTGTGGGACACATGTTTGTGGTGTATATAGATTACCAACTTCTTAATTTGAAATTTGATATATTTTCATTAGGTGTTAGTGCATTTCCAGTTTTCAAATATGTATCCAAATCCTGTTCTTCCCAGTTTTGAAAACCTGAACTTGTCAACTATTTTTTTAATCTAATTGTTGCTGTTAGATTGTTGGTTTTAGACCTTAATATAATTCTCCTATTAGTAGTCCAATTGTGTATTGATTCTGGGATTTGTTTGTTTGATATTGAAGTTGAATGGGGGTTGAGATTGTGGGGACTAGCATTGGTTCCTGAATTTTTTTTCCAGATTTTAATGTTGGACTTTGCCACCTATTTTAACCCATCTAATGCTGTACAAATATTGGTTTTAATTCCTACTTAGGTTCTAATATACTTAGACTTTGTGTGTGTCGAATTTAGGATTCAATGGATGAGTGTGGCTCATGAAACTGAGGGTTCAATGTTATTGATTTTTGAATGTGTATTAGATTCACTGTTTCATTAAAACTGAGTTGATGTATAAAACCTGAGATCCTTTTGTTATATAAAATCTGAGATTGATTTTGGGTTGAAAATCAGTATAGGGACTGACCCCCCATACTGCTATTTCACTGTGTGTAATTCCTTCCCTTGCAGTCCAGTTTTGGCACTATTTACACTCCTATTCATTCACTATTTTCCTGTGCAACATATACACATACACACTCTAGCACACAGGTTTCCCTACACACTCTCTTGTATTCTACACACACACACAGCCTTGTCTCCCTCTATTCACTGTTTTTATTTCCTACACACTCACACACATCTTCAACATACACACACACACACTCTATGCATATTCCTGTCACATGTTGCTACCACACCTCACTCTTCACTCTTTCATTCCACACACACACACACAGAGTTACATGTTTCCCCTATGCCTATATATATATATATAATAAATATATAAAATATATATATATATATATAAATAATATCTATATATATATATAATATATATTATATATATATATAAAATATATATATATATATATATATATTTAACTCTAATATGTATGTATCTATATATAATGTAAAGTTGTTTTCCTATATAAGTTAGTGATGTATTGTGAGTTCATGGTATGTGAATACCTATTTGTATATGGATACCATATAGGTATGTAATATATATATATAGAGTGATAAGTTTTAGATATAGGTTTGACTTGTGTAGACTAGTATAGACTAATGTAGTCTAGTGTAGACTAGATAGCCTAGTTTAGACTTGGTTAGACCTTGTTGACCTAGTTTGACTTCTAGGGTTGACCAGAGTTGACCAAGAGTTGACTTTGGCCTAGATTGACCTAGAATCATGTAGAATGCATAGTAGGACTTCATTATACTATTTGGACTTGTTGTGACTTGTGTTGTTCTGATTAGGAGCCAGATACCACTCCTCGGACAGTACCTTTCATGTTGGACACTCAGATACAGGCGAGTACATTCTCTGAACATTTCATATCCTGCTTAGAACTATTTCCTGCAGTAGATTACTTTACTTGTACTGTCACGTTGGTCACACGGATTGGTACTATATGGATCCCTTCTTGAGATGTTATCCTTAGGGAGCATCGGGTACTCTATGTTCTGTGCGTTTTACTTAAATAGCGTATCACTTGGGAGCATCGGGTACTCTATGTTCTGTGCGTTTCACTTACATAGCGTATCACTATGCTTCGTTGATTCTTCGATCACTTGTGACATATACTCTTATGATCACAAAGTCTTCCTGGAATCCTTATCCCATTTATGGGTCTACTATGTATCACCCTTCGGGGGCTTATCACCTTTCGGAGGCTTACCACCCTTCGGGGGCTTATCACCCTTTGGGGGCCTTACATAGTATCATAACATAACCTGGTTGGATCCTTGTATATTGATTGGGGGTACGGGAAGTAGAAGTGGACATGTGAATAATACACCAGTAGTATCTTATCAGAATCATTTCGTAGTGTCTAATCAGAATCATCCCATGCCATTTACATGTCCATATTATACTCTGACTCACTAGCCACATGTTAGCTCTTTATTTATAGTAGATATTTCTATTACAGCTTTCTCTCTCTGTTTACATACTGCACTTCCTTCAGTACTCGTATCTTACTCTACTGTATGTTTATATTTTCTAACCTGCTATGAATTGTTGAGATGTACTGTGCTCGCTCCTATCCTAACTGGACCTGTTAAAAATATTACAGAGGACGAGGAGGAGGCTTGCCTGAATACTTACTACGGGGCAGCCTTAGATGACACCTGCGAGCTGGACCCTCAGGAGGACCCAGCTCTAGCTGAGGATATCACCTCGATTGCCTAGTTTAGATTAGGTAGGCTTATCTTCCTTTATGTAGTCATGAGACATGTTTTAGCTAGACTTTATTTGGAGTTTCAGAGTTGTATATTCTTTTATTCTGTATCTGAGACCATGTACTTCTGGATATTGTTGGGATTATCTTAGACTACTTTTCATCTATTTATTTCCTTGAGATCTATTTCATATCATGCTATCTCTTCCTTAGTTGTGATTGAGTTTTACTGCTATGTCACCCCCATTCGGGGAGTATAAACTGTTTAGAGATATATTGCTAGTTGATTGTTGACCTAGGACAGCGTTCTACCGCCGACACTGCGGCGTAGGCTGGGCGTCGTCGTTCTTCGTACCCTCACAGTGGGTGCGGGTCGTGACATCTGTAGCGATGTTTTTGTAACACCCAGTTTTCTAAATGAGTGTAATTTTAAACTTTTATAATTATAATTATTATTTATTGATATTTATATCACATTATGAATTCTGGTGATTTTTAATCAATTTAAAATTGTTTTAAGTCATGACTTATGATTTTGATGTGCTGCTAGTGAAATCCTAGAGACTGTCTGACCTAGAGCCTAACCATGTGGTTGGGATATTTATTTATTATTTTTAGTCTAGGGGTATTTTGGTCATTTTGACTTATTAGAATTATTTGAATAATTATTGCATTGGTGATTGTTAATTTTGACTTTTGACTAGTTGTGACTTAAGAGACTAACCTAGAAGTCGACTCTAGCTATGGTGACTTGAATAGCATGGTGGGACCCTAGTCTAACTTAAGTCAACCCAAGTTAAGTTATTTAGAATCAAGTTTCATATAGGAGAGTAATTGATTAGGTTCATGGACTTTTGACTTAAGGAGTGATTCCTTTACCATTGAAACTTGGCCCAAGCCTATTAGTCATAACCCTAACCCTAATTTTATCCCTTCATGACCAGCCACGTAGGGATCTCAACCCTATATAATATCTCTTCCTTTGGTTCTTGTCTCTTTTGTATTGAATCAACACTTGAAAAAGGAAAGTTATTGCCATTCTTCCCTAATCCCTAAATTTTCCATTTTAATTCTTTTTTACTCTAGTTTCTTGCATTAGAGTCTAATACTCCTCTATTTTCTGATTATGGAGAGAAATCTCAGCTTTTGAACAATTTGGGGATTTGAGCTAACAAGGAGGATCACTCTATTTTAAGGCTTTTCTTGCCATTGACACACTATAGGTAAACCCTCTAAATTGTGTTTTTATTCTGATTTATTTGCATCCTAGCCTAGATATAGGTGTCCCCTAGCTGTCCCTTAAGTTTGGTAGGAAATCGTGTCCATTTGGTGTCCGTATCGGACACGTGTCAATGTGTATGTGCATGTGTTTGTTAAACTGCCACATAGGAATTTATTTTAGTAATTTCCAAAACTAATTACATGTTTTTGAAGCTCTTAATGTGTAGATTAATTCTGTTTATCACTGAGCACGATTTGGGGTCGTATTTGTGTCCAAAATGGACACGGACACGCAGGACGAGACCACCGTACAGTGTCCTGCTGCTCGGGTGTCCTAGCGGACACGACACGGCACCTCGACACCTGAAAATTGGTGTGTGGGTGCGGGCAATTATTGACACTATGCACATTAAATTTGAGGAGATATTATCGAGTATTTTTGGAGAAATCCGACCTGTACTGTCTCGACCACACGCACAAACGCGCGCATGAGTGCCACTGATACGCACTTCGTGCGCGGACACAAGGACACTTGGACCCGTTTCAGGCTGTTGGAAACGAACCCATAGACTTGACCTAGCTCTGAACTCGACCACGAGATCTAGGATAGGACACGTCGTGTCCTATTGTGTTCGACACGCGTGCACGAGACAGTGCACTGCACTGTCTCTGACACTGTGTTCAACTGGGTTTGTGACATGAATTGGACACAATACCTGACACTTGTGGACACACACATGAACTCTGGGTCGACACGAAATACCCCTACCTGACACGAGTGTTTTGGTTTCGTTTTCATTTATTTTTGGGTTCGATTTCATGTTTTCTGATACATACACTGATATATTTGTTTACTGTTTTCAAATAATTTAATTTGATTTCAAAATGAGTTAATACATCTAACCTAGGTAGTATGGCTTCAAGTGAGGGAGATTTCGATCTTTGGCATTAGCCATAGATCTTGTTCAATACAGTCGGGCTGAACATTTGCTCACTGGTTCTTCCTAAGTTCTGTACAGAGTTTGGATTTAGTTGTGCATGTGTTTTCATATCCTACATCTAAGTTATAATCCCTCATGTCTACTACTGCATGTTTAAATTGCTCAGATACTTTACATTCTCAGTGGAGCCCCATGCAATCATTTACTGCACAATTGATACCCTGTCCTGCTTACTCATAATGCCTTGTGCTCAGTCATGGTATTTGGATGTCCAATCCAGTGAGAATTTCTTACACTCATCTGTTCAATGGCCTGTACTGTCATTTGTTCATTTCTGAACATGACAAATTATGGAGCTATTACTCTGTTTAATTGAAACCCCTACATCCGAGGTTCATTCCTAGATTTGAATGTTCACTGCTTACATTCATGTTTCCTTGTATTGATGTATGCATAAGTTAGTACAACACTTGACCCTGACATCTTCCATTAAATCCAGTCCATATTCAAGGTTTGGCCTGCATATCCCTTGTTCAGACTTCAAGTATCAGACCACTAATACCTTGAGTTTAGCCCACACATGTTGTCCACCCCTCTTTACATATTTATCTGTTCCATTTGTTCACTGGTTGTTTCAGAACTAAGTATCAGCTGTTATACTTGGGTCGAGGTCTAGGATGTCTGTACGTGTGTTTTTTATGTGAGAGTTAGTTATCAAGAGCATATGGGTTGGTATCTTTGCCTAAGACATATATGAGATATAGGAAAGGGCCATATAAGAGTTTAGTGTATCAGTTTTAGGGAAGTTTGATGTGTTCAGTCCTAGTACTAAGGAGAGTGTCTTGGTCATGACATTAGTGTTTAGATTAGTGAGTGAGTTAAGTGTTGGGGTTTAAGGAAATTAAGATATCGGTAAGTTAGGATTTTTAGTTCATGTTAGGATTGGGTTGTAGCATCCTGGTAGTGAAGTTTAGGGTACCTTAATGTTTCACCAGAATATTATCCTAGATTGGACTGAGTTTAGTTAGATTTGGGTAGGACTTAGCTTGCTTGATCCTGCATGTATGCATGTGAGCATGCAACACAAAGCAGCAGTAGCTTTGCAGCAGTAGCAGTCTTGCCATGGCTTGCCCTATCATGGCATTGCCTTGTGGCAGCAGCATTGGCTGCAGACAATGCATTGCAGCAGTGTGCTGCACTAGCAGCAACAGCAGGGGACTGAACCCCCCTTAGCAACTTTGGCTTGGCCAATATCCTATGTCAGATATAGATAATATAGTTAGCAGTAAGAAGAGGTATGTTTTAGAATATCAATAGTTTAGTACATAGTGGATACATAGTTGAGAGATGAGTGAATATATGAGTGAATAGGAAGATGGACAGGTTAGTTTGGGAGGATAATCCTGTAGGCATTCCTGAAAGTAGGGATACATGTCCACATGTGAACATGTGTGTAGTTCAATCATCCATTCAACTGTCCTAATAGGAATCCTTGTGTTCATACATATCAATCCTATAAACATAGCTTATGTTTATATGTAATTGGGAGGGTTATGAGTGATACTTTATGCATGTTTGATGTATAGGTTTGGATTTGAGGGCTAGCGTTAGCTCCCTTGCCCTTTTGGTTCAATTGTAACCTATGAATATAATGTATAGAGTTGGTTTGTAGCATATATACTCATCATATGAGATATATTGTATATATTATATATATATGTTATGGTTTTAATTAGGGACTTGAGTTTAGTGTGACATATGATTAGGCTATACCAAGTTGCCTTTTCATAGTCTTAGCGAAAACCTTAGACTGGACTGTTAAAGACCAATATGGACCAAAAATCCAAGGACTTAATTTGACTAAGATAGTTGACAAAGAGTTGACCAAGTTTGATTTTGACCTAGATTGACCTAGAAATTATGTAGATTGCATCATAACTTTATTTATCTTATTTTAAACACATTATAACCTGTACTGCTCTATTTAGGACATTGTGACTCCGGTGCAGACATCTGATATTGTACTACTTTTTTCAGAGTATCAGGCGAGTACATTCTCTGATAGTTCTCTCATTTATTTGTCAATTACTGTACTTCAGTTCTAGTTAGTTTTATGTGATTCTCTGTTACAACACGTATGGATATTTATGGATTCATGTATGCGACACACATACCATATTGTCTGGCCTCTATTACTGGAATCATTCTGGAATCATTGCTAGTATCATCATGTTTGGCTGGACTCATCTCGATTCTCGTGTCGAATTCTGGATTCACTTGCATTGCGGGGCAGAGAAATATTGAGTAAGACATGTAGACATACCCCAAATTTGGAATCTCCCAACTGGAATCTACTGGAAGCATAGCCATCTCTCGCCTGATCAGTGAGTGATGTAAGTGATACATACAGCCGTTTACATGTCGATCTCGATATTTTAAAACACACTGTTAGAATATAGCTGGTCTCACCTGGATTCTTGATTACTGTCTAGAATTATCTTGTACTGGATTCATCTTGTATTAGATTCGTCCCGTACTGGATTTACATAGGATTTACACTTGTTTTACATTTACTGTCTGGACTTATTATGTTACTCTAGTTCAGTTAGAATTTTATTTTATAGTCTTCATTGTCATGATTCTTCTCTTGTTTACTTACCTTACTTTTCTTGTATCTTAACTGTTTTTATACCATCACCTGAATATAAGCTACCATGTTCATCAATAAAATTGTCTATAACTGCTTTATAGTTCTCTGTCATTTACTTGGGTTTTCTCGATGAGTTGTACTCGTTCCTGTCCTGACTGGACCTGTTGAAAATTTTACAGATGATTGTCCTGAGAACACTTGTCCTACTTACTATAGACCAGGAGATATTTTGACTACCTTTGGCCTCGACACTCAGAGTGATCAGGAGACTAGCTAGTTGATTTGGTTTCGTTTCATGTTTTAGAACTTGAATTGTAATAAGTTGAGATATTAATTGTTTGAGATTATTATTATTTAGTATTTGGTTTTGTTGTTATTATTTAGTCTTAGTTATAAACTTCTGTGTTATCATATCGTGCTTAGACTGTGATTGAGATTTCATTATATCTATCTTGTCCTCCATTCGGAGTTGCGATTTTGACAATGAATTATATAATTGCGTGAGTTGTTGTTTAGATAGTGACCTAGAACAGCGTTCTACCGTCGACACTGCGGTGTAGGCTGGACGCTGTTACGTACTCGTACCCTCACAGTGGGTGCGGGTCGTGACAGTTTTGGTGTACACTTATGAAGATAATATGGCCAGAGCATTGCAGGGGCACAGAAATTTTGAAGGGTTTATCACGACCACAATCCTGATAGGTGAGCTTCTTTAGGACAAATGTTTGGATATATATTATATATATATATATATATTATATATATATATATATATTATATATATATATATTTTTTTTTTTTTTTTTTTTTTTAGCTTCTTTAGGACAAATGTTTGGATATATATATATATATATATATAGATATATATATATATATATATATATATATATATATATATATATATATATATCTATATATATATATATATTTTTTTTTTTTTTTTTTTTTAGCTTCTTTAGGACAAATGTTTGGATATATATAATATTATATATATATATATATATATATAATATATATATTATATATATATATATATATTGCAGTCTATATATTCAAAGTTTAAATGATTTTTTTCTACAACTTCTTTCAGGCAAACATTTATAAAATTGATGGATGATCTTGACAAGGATGCTAAAACGTGGAAGGATTTTGTTCTTTTCTTCAGTTTGCTTAGCTGTTGTTAGCAAAAAAAAATTCCACCATTCATTTGTTTGCTATCTTCTATTATTTTATTTACATCATATCTTACAAGGACTCATATCTCGCTTAGTGCTGACATTTCTTACGGAGTAGTCACTGAACAACGGCTTAAGTCTTTCTAAGACATGTTATAGGTATATCATCCTTTTTCGCTTAAATCATTCAGATAGCAATTTAGGAGATTTACCCAGATCCTGCAATGCGTCCCCAGTGCAGTAAAGATGAATGTACGTGTCAGTCTTACCGATCATTGATAATCCTCTGACACCTATTTGGTAACTTTCAGAGAAGATAGAGCTGCCATATTTTCCTAGAAGTTTTGAATGTGTGAAGAGTATAAATGAGTCTTTGAGCCAATTTTCTTTGAGAAGTCATGGTATAATGTAGTCTTTGAGCCTATTCTCCTTTATTCTAATATTGCCCGGGTTGTAACATCTGGGGAAGTTTAATGCACACTCAAGCGTGAAGGAGTATGAATTGCATCTTTACCAACTACACCCTGAGAAACTAGTACTTGTCAAATACCGGTTAGGTTGGAAAATCAACTCTGTCTTTTCCTCTTTGTTGAACTCTTAGTATTAACATCAACCTTCCCCTGTAAATTTTTCTTAAAAAGAACTCTGGCTTTATCATATTACAATTTTCTATCACAGAACCCTTTTCCAATTCTTGTTGCATCTATTTACAAAACCTTTGTATTTGAGAAAACAATCATCAAAAAGAGCCTAAAACCTGTGCCGGTTTGTAACCTTTGATACATGTTGCTTGGATGACACTTCGTGTCATTTTCAGAAACTAGTATGCTCTTCCATTACTTGTGCCATGGGCGATAATGGTCTTCCAACGTATCGGCTGGATAGAATGGGTCTAAGTGACTTTTGTATAAGACTTTACACAGCACACATCTCGAGGAGTGTATCTCATTCTTGTGTTATTACGTGAAGGAAAATTGCCCCTTTGAAGGACTGCTAGGCTCTGATGAGTTGTTCTTACTCTAATCCAATCAGTTGCTCTGCATATGATCGTTACAATTCAAGATTTTTTATCTTGTATTATAATTTGCTATGATGAGTTGTTCTTACTCTATATTCATTCAGTTGATGACATCGATGAATTAGAAGAACTTGCAAAAAATGGATGGTATTTCTCTCTTTATTCATTCTGATGAAATTTCTGAGTGAATCTCTACCTCCTGTGATGGCGAGGCATATTCCTGAATCTGAGCCTCTTATCAGTCTTCTTTCTTTTGGCTTGTGCTTTGGTGTATTGGATCATGGTAAATGCCTTGCATTTGTAGCCAGTAATCTTTATACGATAATAGTTTTCTGATGTGTATCTGCAGAGGGTTCATTTTGTGGGATCACTGGAAATGTGTATCTGCAGCCAATGTACAGTTTGATAGGTATCTGTAGAGAGGTTTTCTGAAGTTTGTCTTCTTATTTGTTTGAAAAATCAATAATTTTGTTTATACTACCTTTATTTGTAGGGTACAGTGTTGATTTTGAAGGGATATACAATGTTGGCTTTTGAAGGGATGTCACAATTTGGTGTTGGTGAATGTAAAAGGAATGTTTCAATGTTTTGAGGCCTGCTGCCCAAAAGGGAAAGATGTATATATTTTGGATTTTGAAATGTAATGGTGATATGTTGGTGAAACAAAAGTTGAAAAAGAGTGATATTTGAAATGTAATTAAAATGGTGTGATATTGGATATTTTAATGAAATATTTCAAATGTTAGTTAAATTTTATTATTGTTGTCTCATGATATTAATATGCTTTTATAATGCATTGAATTATAAGCTTTGACAGGTGATATATATATATATATATATATATTATATATATATAGATATATTATATAATATAATATATATAATATATATATATATATATATATATCACCTGTCAAAGCTTATAATTCAATATATATTTATGTGTGTGTGTGTGTGGTGTGTGTGTGTGTGTGTGCGTGCGTGTGTGTGTGCGTGAACAGAACAGAACGTTCGAAAGCGTTATGTATACGTTCTTTTTATAATGTTTCGTAAACGTTTTATGAATAGTTTCAGAAGCAGATCATTTTAGTAAGCAGTATGTATATATAACCTAGTCATAACGCTTTAGGATAGATATGTTATATATAATGATAATATTAATATCATTTTCAAATTTAGTGTTATATATAATTGACTTAATTATCTCGTTTTTAATAAAAATGTGTCACATAAGTGTAAGTCATATAACGATTTTTCTAAACTTTTATAACACATGTGTTCATGACGGTTGCTTGCTTTAAAAAACCGTCATAAATTGTCATATATGACGATTTTTACCCGTCATAAAAAGGTATTTTTCGTGTAGTGATGGCTTCCGAAGACACATTTTCATCTTCCAACGCTCATCGTAATGATTGACCAATCAATATGACCTCAATAGTCACGCCCCCAGGCTTGGATCCATCCCATTACAATTTTCAATTGAACGAGTCCTATATTTTGGTCGACCAAAACATTCCAACGACACCACCTATAGCCCACACAACCCATCATTTCCTTACTCACCATTCTTTCCAGACACCCATCCTCCAAAACCACCCACCAATACCCACACCATGACCAGTCGAGCTAAAAACGATATCCAAAAACCTGTCCAAAAACTTAATATTATCGCAACCCTTACCTCTAACCATCAACCTGAGCTGTATACAGTGACCCAAGGCCTCAAAGATCCTAACTGGTGTAATGCTATTTCAAAGGAGTATGATGCACTTGTGCGGAATGGAACATGTAAATTTGTCCCCCCCCCCCCCGATTCAACATAAAATATTGTTGGTTGTAAATGGATTTTTAGAATTAAACGTTTACCTGATGGATATATTGACAGGTACAAAGCGTGGCTAGTTGCTAACCATCAACGTCATAGTGTTGATTATTATGATACGTTCAGTCTAGTCGTCAAACCTACCACTATTCGCTTGGTTCTTACTCTTGTTGTTAGTCGTGGGTGGTCTCTTCGTCAACTTGATGTAAAAAATGTATTTCTACAGGGTCATCCCTCTGGAGATGTTTCCATGTCACAACTACCAAAAAATTTCATCGTGATAATCCCACACATGTCTGCAAGTTACGCAAGGTTATATACGGTCTCAAACAAGCACTAAGAGCTTGGTACGTACCATAACTAAGATAATTTTTATAGCCACTGGGTTTAAACTCTCATGCAGACACATCACCCTTTGTCTTCAACCACAACAGTATTCTCATATGTCTCCTTATGTATGTTGATAACATAATTATTACTGGACGCACTCAATCCTTAACGCACTCAATCCTAATATGAAGTACAGTATATAAAATGTCAAAGATAGCTAGCATGAACTATACCGTCATGCGTCCCGGTCGCACTGATAATCAGTCAGATGCATGGGTACATGTCCTATATCTCCGTAACATCTCCAAACAAGTATCAGGTCCTGTGAGATATCGGTGTATCTATGATTCAGTTCAGAGGTAGTCTCCAATGACCTAAGTTGTAAAGTAAATAACCAACGAATATAGTTGGTTGTTCCCAGAGTCATGCTCGGACGCGCAGATACATGAATAGCAATAAAATGTAGCATAGCAGGTATTGAAGTTTTAATTTGCAATAAATATGATGGCAAGGTATACTTGCATGTATCTAGAAGCTGAGTACGCGAATCAGGTAATGTGCCTGCATCCAAAGTGCCCAAGTACCCAAGAGATAATTAGGATTTAAATTAATTATTTGAGCTATCAATCTAATTATCAACTAAATATATATATTTATATCTTATCAGGGAGAAGGAGGATATTATTATGACTATACTAAAGGTTAGCAACCCTACCTGCTAAAGGTAGTAGACGTTGGGGTGCAGTGGCAGCTAGGGCTTAGGGATGAGGAGAATGACAACCTCTCATAGATGCAGAGGGAGTGAGAGGGAGGAGGAAAGTACATATATACAGAGAGAGGAGTCAGTGGGCGCTAGCAGAGCCGTACCACATAGCCTGCTACGTGTGGGCGCGTGCAGTTGTGTGCGAAACAACTCTCACGCTGGAAGAGAGCAGAGAAGACAAATAGTAAATTTTCAAATAGGTAAGCGGGTCAGGTTCTGAATCTGCTCTGCCCAACTCGGCTCATAGTTTTAGTTGTAGGGCTGCATGCTTGGGGTTGCGGGTCGGATGCGGGTTCGGGCTTAGTTGTCGCCCGACCTGGACCTGCGGGTTAAGTGGTTAGCTGCTCTATAGGCCAGGAGCCTTCGGGCTGGGCTTGCGTTTATTAAGGTTTTTACAAAAATAGATTTGATAACTAATTTAGGGCTAAAGACTATATTTTATACATCTGAAGATATACTCAAAATTTTGTATATAGACCCGGGCCTGTGCGATGCGAGACATCCACAACGTAGGACTAACAAAAAATGGCCATGATCTGAGCTGGCCTGGGTCAGAGGGGCACCCATGCATGAAAACTCAACGGCTAGGGTGCCACACGGACGGTTGAAGACTGACGACATTCTACCACCGGTATAAACGACGATCGACCATACGGCCCGTCGTGCGGTGCCATAAGGGCGTTGAGAAGATATCGTAAGGACATCGTGCGTATAGAACGGGTGGCTGAATGGCATCGGCTGTCGTAGCCGTCGTGAAGACGTCGGGGGTGCCTTCAGCATCGTGAGCGAAGCGAGCCGTTAAGTTGCGGGCGTCGAAAGACGTCGACCATCTTGTGGAGCTCTGGAGTGCGGGAAGTGCACGAGGCGTGCGTATGGGATTATGATGACAAAGCCAGTGCTGACAAGATCCGCACGAAGAGTCCGAAATGATATGACGACTGCTAAAAATCGTGTGCGGGGAGACATACGATTTAACTGAGCCCGCACGTGCTTGATATATATATATATATATATATATATATGCAAATGATCTGTAGCCTAGTGCTTACTCGCTCAAACACAAAATAGCTCCATGAAAACCTCAAACACCACTGTGTATGGAGGTCCAAAAGCCATCCTTTACGTGCTTGCAGTGACTCTTAACTTTGAAGATATGGCTGAGGCTCTCCCGGACGAGTTGAGCAGAGTTGTGCCGGTACCCTTTGTATATGTATTTGTTGTGGTTCTTCCAAATGACCCACGTGATAGCAGCTACAACTGTCACTACCCGTATCCAGTATAGGGATACGAAAAGTGGGTACGTCCAGCCTATGCCGCAGTGTCAATGTAGAATGCTGTCCTAGGTCACATACATCTAACAATTATAAGGTACCTGTACAATATATACGCCCCGAATGGAGGACAATATAGAAATGTACAACTCAGTCACAACTAAGGTAGAAAGTAAGATAAGATAGATAGATATGAAAGTCGCCAAATGAAACACAATAAGAGAAGAAGTCTAAGAGTCTAAGATAGCATCTCTACAACATCCAGAATAACAAAATCCCAAATAAGTACATAATGTATCCAAATAAGACAAGACAATAAGTAAGATAACTAGTCTAGCTAACTAGACTAGACTACTGGGGTAATATCCTCTGCAAGGGCTGGGTCCTCCTGGGAGTCCAAGTCACAGGTGTCATCCAGACCTGCTCCATAGTATGTAGGATAGAACTCCTCAATATCATCAGTAATATTTCAACAGGTCCAGTCAGGACATGAATGAGCACAATACATCTCACGCAGTTCATAATATGATAGGATATGTAAATATGCTATAGGGTAAGATACATGAAATGCTGGAGAATATATGAAGTAAAAGAGTTGACTGTAAAGAAATATCTATTATAAGTAAAGAGCTAACAGTGGCTAGTGATGTAGAGTGCAAGATAGACATGTGAATGGCTTGAATTTACACATGATTATTCTAAGAGTTTGCACATGATTACACTACTTTGGAATTGTCCACATGACCATTTATACTCCCCCGTACCCCAATCAATACACAAGAATCCAGACAAGTTATGTTATTGCACATGATATCACATAAAGGCCCATTAATGGGTGCACATGAATGTATACATAGGGGCTCTATGAACATGAGAGTACATAAATCACAAGAGTGCACATGAATGGTAAAAGCACCGGAGTACATGATGAAAGTGAAACGCACATGACATACCGTAACCCGATGCTCCCGAGGGGGATAACATCTCATGAAGGAATCCATATAGTACTAATCCGTGTTAATAACGTGACAGCATCAAGTAAAGTAATCTAGAGCATAAATGTAAATCCTATCAAGTATGAAACAGTCAGATAATGTACTCGTCTGATACCCTGAACAGCTGATATAAAAAGATGGCCAACTGGAGTCACAGAGTCCTAGTTAGAGCAATACAAGTTACAATGAGTTCAATATTGAATAATTGAAGTATACAATGTAATCTACCTGATACTAGGTCAATCTAAGTCAAGGTTAACTCTAAAGTCAACTCTGGTCAACTTTTAGTCAAACTAAGTCAATAACTAGGGTTTTGGTCAACGGTCTAGTCAAACAAGGTCAACTTAGTTTTATTGGTCAATATCTAGGTTAACTAGGTCAACTTAAGCTATTGGGTCAACCTTGGCTAATGGTCAACATAGGTCCTTAACTAGTCTAGTCTAAGGTTTTGGCTAAAGTTATTCAGATAAATGGTATTAGCCCAACCTATACTAACTAATCTCATAAACCTTACTACAACCATAATATAGTATAAGGTATACCACAATACCAGGTATGACACATCCTATATAATATATGATACTATCACGTAATATATACCATGATATAGTTACCCTTGCACCAAGGGGACAAAGGAAAATAGACAAGCCCTCAACTTCATAACCCAAGAATACATAATGTGAACATGAGCCTAACATAAATGTGTATAAGTGCCTATATGCAAACTGGACCAAACCAGGACAGGGCAGTACATCTTGCAGTAGGCAAATTATAGGCAATACAATTTGCAGTAGCTCGTAACAGGGACAAATTGGTATGCACAGTGAATCAAGGTGTTGTCTTGCTATTGTTGTTGCCCTGCTTGCTGTTCTAAGGACATCAAGCAATATCTATATGGATTGAATATGAGATACAAGCTAATTAGGAAGAATAACCCTAAGTAACACATCACATATGAATTTATACAACATCTGAACATGAAGAATGACTGAATCAAAGTCCATTTCGTCAATCCTCTGTCTGAAACAGGGAGTAACCAATGGGGATTCAGTAAGGGTATTAGAGCAGTACATACAAGATGCAAATTTATGCAAGGGAAGACCCAAGGATATGCGGACTGGACATGCCATGATGTTCAACCTGAACATCTAACTATTGCAGCCAATAAATGGGAATGCATGACAAATAGGATGCAATGAGTATTTCACTGAACAAGGTCAATGTCGAACTCAAGGGTGTGGGGTTAATTCGAACATGAGGATGACTGATACTTCCCCAAGTATCAGTCGACTATGCCCTGGTACATTCAAGAGTGGGTTAGTAACCAGGTGAGGAGTGGACAGATTAATATGTAGCCTGCATATACAAATCATACAGTGGTCTGCTGCAAGTTAGGATATTGATCCTAACTTGTCTTAACTGAGCACAATGGCAATAAATGCCTGAACAGGATAAGGGACAGAATAATGACCATTATTGGACTATACTTTAATCCAGAGAACCATATGTTCATGACTGAACATGAAGTGTATATCAAGAAAGATTGCACAGGAAATGACATGCCTGACTCATGAACCAAGGGCAAGCATATGCTAACTGGAATTGGGACCTAGTACCGGGAAGAAGTCTGAAATAAATATTATGAGGTAACCCCCAACCCCAACTAACTAACTATGGCTAAAGGTATGGGTTTAATAAATGTTCTGATACCTGAAGGTACATGACATGTGCAAATGGAGGCATGGAATGAAGGTGCAGTGGCCAATGATACAAGACATCAAATTTGTGTATGCAAGGGATATGTGCAGTGACATGCAAATGTGTCGAACAGCAAGGTGATGTGTCCAAGTGTGTCAAAAAATGTCTAATGTGTCATGATGTCACCCACGAGTCCAAGAGTGCCAAAGAGTGTGAATCAAAGTGTCCCCAAATGTGTTGAAGTGAGGGTGTACAGACAGTGCACAGGGGGGTCCTCGTGCATGTGTGTCGAGTCCCTTTGGACACGAAGTGTCAAGCCATCAGGTCGTACAGGTGTACCAATAGGTAGACTAGGTCTAGGGGTTGTGTGTCAATGTGCCTGAGCTGTGTCCATAGTGTGTCGCGTCCTTGATACAAAACTGTATCAGAGGAGGTTTCTCAGTGTAAGTGTGACAGTACAAAATCCATGCGAGCTCGAGAACTCCCTCGATACTCAATCATATCACATGAAACTAGCTAGTCACACTCAAGTCAACTAAGACCAACTTAAGTTAGATTAGGGTCCCACACCATGCTAACTAAGTCACTAAAGTCAAAGTCAACTCTAGGTTAGTCTCTTAAGTCATAACTAGCAAAAGTCTAAAATAGCAATCACCAATCAAACAATTATAAAATAAATCAAAATAATTCATAGTGACCAAAATACCCCTAGACAAAAATGACAGATAAAACATCCTAATCACATGGTTAGGCTCTACGTCAAGTAGTCTCTAGGGTTTCACTAGCAAAACATCAAAATTACAAGTCATAGAATTAAATAGTTTTAAAATGATTAAAAATCACCAAAAATTATAACATGATTTAAATACCATTAATAAATAATTAAAATTTTAAAATTTTAAAATTACTCTTATTTAGAAAACTGGGTGTTACAGCAACGATCTAGTAGCCGTGAGAAGCTTTTCCCCAGAATGGTGCGATAAAGGGGGATGGCATACCGATGTCGCGCCGAAGCCAGAAAAAATGAGCCGGACGCATTCAATGACCACTGAAGGGAGTCTAATATATATATATATATATAATATATATATATATATATATATATATATATATATATATGAGGAGTGATCCACATCCCCTCACTTTTGTATCCCCTAAGCATCCCCACTTTCACACCCATTGGATCTTGTTTAAGTCATCTAATCTTAACCATTAAAAATCAACGGTTAAGATTAGACGACTTAAAACAAGATCCAATGGTTGTTATCATGGGGATGTTTTGGGGATACAAAAGTGAGGGGATGCGGATCCCTCATATATATATATATATATATATATATATATATATATATTTTTTTTTTTTTTTTTTTTTTTTTTTTTTTTTTTTTTATATATATATATATATATATATATATATATATATATATATATAAACAAATATATATTGTTTATATATATATATATATATATATATATATATATATATAAACAATATATATTTGTTTATATATATATATATATATATATATATATATATATATATATATTAACGGAAAGGAACAACTTTATTGAAAAACGAACAGAGGAGCGACTTGGTCCCACAGGCGGGCGACCCAGAATCAAAATTCAAACTAAAACAGAAAAAACAAAAAACACGGAAACCAACGGACGCTCCCATGCGGACCGAGAGAGGCGCCAGGCCCGAAGGGGCAGAGGGTGGGGCCCGAGGGGGCTCGGGGCCCGAGGGGGCGCGTTCACGAGCGCGCGCCAGCGAGAGGGGGGACCTCGATGCCGGGAGTCACGCCAAGCTACGAGGCGGTGGGGGGCGACGCCACGGCGGTGGTGGGGGGGATGGGGAGGAAGGCCGCAGGCTGGGAACTGAAGCGGGAGGCAAAACCTCGGCGGCAGGGAAAAGGCCAAAGGGGGAGGGACTGATCCCGGAGGGAGAGCACGGCCGTAGGGGGGCTGAGGGATATATATATATATATATATATATATATATATATATATATATATATATATATATATATATATATATATATATATATATAACTGCGATGCTCGAAGGCGAACCTGAATGCTGACTGGCACTCCATACAAACGTAAATCTGCCTCATGTACATATCTACCAAAATCTTCGTTGATTGCCCAACTCCGAAGGGCAAGAAGTGCATCGACTTCGTAAGTCGATCCACGATAACCCAGACTGCGTACTTCCCGCTGGGCTACTCGGGAATCCAGTGACGAAGTCCATCTGATATGTTCTCACTTTCACTCAGGAATGGAAAGTGGCTGTAATAATCCTGTCGATCTTTGGTTGACCTGCTAGCAGACCAAACATCTCGCCACGAATCTAGAAATCTTCCTCTTCATCCCGTGCCACCAGTAATGCTGCCTCAAATCTCGGTACATCTTCGTACCTCTAGGATGTATAGAGTATAGGAACGAGATATAAGCAATATACTCTAGAGGGAGGTGAATAGAGTAGGCAACAAAAAATAAGCTATTAAAAATAGTTTGTAGCAAGATCACACAAATATGAAAATGTAAAGTAGAGAGCAGAGAGCAAACACAAACACAAGGATGTATACTGGTTTTTCTCTTGTGAGTACTAATCCAGTCGGAAGAACTCCAGCTTCTAGTTGAAATCTACTATAGAAAAATATCATAAATTTTCATGCGAAGTTCTTGCAACTTCTACAACGCGAGCTTTGTTCCGAAGCACTCGACCAACTTCAATTGTGAAGTGTCTATATTCAATCAAGCCTCTGATTACAATCACTCTAAAACTTCAAGACCGTGTCGTACTGTCACTTCCCGTTCCCGGAATACGTATTCTAAATACATGTACTGTTGGAATGTATTTATTTAATATTTATTATGTATTATTTTGTATTTAAATTCTTTTAATTTCATGTTAATTTATTTCCTGCAATTATTTTTCTGTATTTTACTTTCTGTATTTCATTCTCTGCTTTTACTTTGCTTTTGGGTTTGGCCTAGATTGGTTTATTTCGATTTTTGTTGGTTCATCATGAACCCAACCCCTCCACCTACCACCACCCCATTTAAAGCCCCAAACTCTTTCTTTCTCTTCATTACTTCTTCTCATTTCTCTTCTTCTTCCTCATAACTCTCCCACCAACCTAGGAGAGCAAGGAAAGTGCCAACTTGCTTCATGATGGATCCCCATTATTATTGTTCCATCATCTTCCTTATTTGATTCTAAGTCTCTTTAGTACTTAGCATTTTCAATTTCTATGGCTTATTTGTTGTAGATCTAAGTTTGATACATTTTTCGGATTTCTTAGGTTTTGATCTAGTAAACTTTGTTATCTTCAAGTTTTGATGGTTCCATGTTGTAGAGAATTTTGTTCTACCCAATTTTGACCTATGGAAGTCCATATTTGGGCTTGGGATGAAGGATTTATGGAGCTTGAAAGCATTGGCTTCCATGGTTCTCTTCCATGGTTCTGTTCTCATAAATTTGGAGAAGAAGAACAGTCCCAGTCTCATGAATCTTTCTTCCTCAGGCGCATGAGCTTATTTATTTTCCAATCATTTCCCACAGGCGCCTGAGATTACTTATTTCCCAATCTTTCCCACAGCGCATGATATTTATTTCCCACAGCCGCATTCTTCAGACGCATGAGCTTATTTATTTCCCAATCATTCCTCAGGCGCATGAGCTTATTTATTTCCCAATCATTACTCGGCGCATGAGCTTATTTATTTCCCAATCATTTCCTGCAGGCGCATGAGATTACTTATTTTCCAACCTTTTCCACAGCGCATGATATTTATTTCCCACAGCCGCATTCCCAGGCGCATGAGCTTATTTATTTCCCAATCATTCTTCATCGCATGAGCTTATTTATTTTCCAATTATTTCCCACAGGCGCATGAGATTACTTATTTTCCAATCTTTCCCACAGCGCATGATATTTATTTCCCACAGCCGCATTCCTCAGGCACATGAGCTTATTTATTTTCCGATCATTTCCCTCAGGCGCATGATATTATTTATTTTCCAATCCTTTTCACAGTACATGATATTATTTATTTCCCAATCATTTTCCACAGCGCATGAGATTATTTATTTCCCGATCATTTCCCTCAGGCGCATGATATTATTTATTTCCCAATCATTTCCCACAACGCATGAGATTATTATTTTCCGATCATTTTCCTCAGGCGCATGATATTATTTATTTTCCAATCCTTTCCACAGCGCATGAGATTATTTATCTTAATCATTTCTCTCAGGCGCATGATATTATTTATTTCCCAATCATTTCCCACATTGCATGAGATTATTTATTTCCCAATCATTATTTATTTTCCCAATTTTTATTTTCCGAATTTGGCATTAATTAAAATTGATTATTATCTTGATTAATTATTGATCATGCGTTCCTAGATAGAACTAAGAGACTGGCTAGTCGTCTTATTGAATTAAATGAAATAAGACACGTTCATATTTGCAATCGATTGGCCAATCCCAAATTGATATATAGATACATGCAGGCTACAATTTATTTATTTCATGAAAGCAGCATGTGTACTCTATGGTCAAGGCATAATTATTCTGTGATTAGTTTTAATTATTGTATTACGCTATGTAAGACCTACAACCTAACCGTACGGGTATCGTTGTAGAGTTGGGCATATCGTACTTTGTACGGAAGTACTCATTCTGAATGACCATGATCCACGGCATAGAATTTCACTTAACATAGAGGCTACTAAGTTAAATAAAATAATGATTGCATGGAGGGAATGGATTTTCGAGTTCTTACATGGCAGCCCTCTTTGGGACTATTAGCGCCCAACAGGCCGGCTGGTTCCCACAGATACTGCAATTCTGCCACATGGGCAGGGAGCGATATCTGCTTATATTATTGTATATTGTATATTGATGACGGACGTCCAGCTGGGACTCGTCTAATTCATGATTGGCGCAATTGATTGATTGGATCGACTAGCCTTGCTTGTCCATAGTAAGAACTGAGAAATCCTTATTGCATAATTTTAGGATAACTTGGGACTCACAGTAGTAAGCCGTAGGAGATGGATGGCCGTTTAAGTTGATTTGTTTGTGTACTGTACCTACTCTGTTAACTAACTACGATGATCAGAGTATCGAGACATGACGGGCCAACCTCTGTCCTTGTTTGGTTGGAAGGTTGGATCGAAGTGTCGTGACATTATGTGAATCCTAGTAGCAAGCAGAGATCTATATATCCTATTCTCTTATTACTGGTCTTAACTCCTCATATCGTGCTTCCTTGCGGTACTTGCTATTAGAGGTCTAACCTCTTTGGTTTTGCATGGCCAGATTTAGAGCCGGTTTCCGAGGACTCAGCTTACTTCTACCTCCAAGATGGTCAATACTAGAGAAATGATCGCCGGAGGACTCGAGTGGGTTCCTTACTTCCCCGCTCGTTTTGTTACTTACTTATATTTTGCCGTTTGGCACCGACATGTTAGTCGGATTGTCTTGTACTTACTTTACATAATTGTAATTAAGTCAGACTGCAGGTCATAACAATTGTGTATATGTTGCTCTATCATCTGACTATGTTTTGTAAAACCAGATCTCAAGAACATTTTGACTAAGCGTTTGGGATGCCTTATTGTTTTATCTTAAATTTTCTCTGTTATTGCTTCTTGTTTGAATGATTGAGACAATAGATGTGAAGTGACCATAGCGAGACTTTCATGTAGTATGCACCCCCTTATTTTAGACAACATTGATCGTATTATACGGTATTCATCTACCCGTAATACGTAGCTGGCTGAGTCCATTCCTCCGCTCTCCAGTATTCTGGTTCGGGGCGTGACAAGGTTTTAGTGGTGGCCCATGCAGGTCTGATTTCAGACTTGTGGGGTGTTTTAATTTGTAGGATGTCTCAATCACACATGTTTCCCCTTGATCTCATGATTCGTTACTCTCGACTCTAGCTTGACATTCCTGTATCCTTTGACTTCATTGATCTTTTCTGTTCGATTATTTGATTGTTCTTTTGTCCTTTTTCTTAGGGGCACCTCATCCGCATCTGTCATGATTGGGCAACAACAACAAGGACAATATGGGCAACCTGACCATGTTGGTCAGTAACAAGGGCCGGTACTAACTCAAGAGACCATCCAAGAAGAAGTGATAGTGGAACCAGCAGCTGGACCGCAGTATCCGGAGGTTCCTACACCATCCATAGTTCCATCTACCCCAGTGGAAGTGGATACACCAGCCCTTTTGGAGATCATAAGGGGATGATGGCTACTCAGCAACATCAGTGTTGGCCCAGCAACGCTTGCACGCTCAGTTACAGAACAAAATGTACTACTTAACCAAGGATTGCAGACAGCTTTGGAAAGAGGGGCGAGGACAGATTCAGGAGCATCAGCCAGGTTTTACAAGTACAACCCCCACCGTTTTGAAGGTACGGAGGATGCCATCTCAGCAGATGCATGGCTTAAGGATATTGAGGCTATTTTGACAGCCGCTAAGGTGCCGGCAGAAGAACGTGTGGATCAGTTGAAGTTGTTACTTCAGGATCTCGCACGTGATTGGTGGGAATCAGAGAAGGTAGGCATGAGACGTCCTGTGGCTTGGGACAATTTTACAGCAAGATTCAAGACGAAGTATTATGGAGTTGTGGCACAGTTTGAGCTACAACAGAAGTTTATCAATCTTAGACAGGCTGGCAAGACGGTAGATGCTTATGCAGCAGAGTTCTACAGATTGAGTAGGTTCGTCCCGGAGATGGTAGCCACAGAGAGCCAGAGGGCTATGAGGTTTCAGCAAGGGTTTCATCTTGAACTATTGCAGTTGATAGAGGGGCACAATTATCATACTTCGATGAGATATTGACGGCCACTCGGAGGCATGAGATCACCACTCAGAGGATTACGGCAAGGACTGGAGGTCAGAAGAGATCACACAGTCAGATTGAAGGATGAGGGGGAGCAGCGCCCCGAACAACAGCACCGTCCCCTGGCATTCGTATTCACGATGTAGCAATGCGAGGGCCAGTACCACCCAGGCAACAGCAACAGCAACAGAAGAAGAACCAGCAACCCCCAGCGGGCTGCACTTATTGCGGGAAGATAGGGCACACTAGAGATGTGTGTCGGACATTGAACGGGCAGTATTTGATATGTGGAAACCCAGATCATAGGGGTACCACATGTCCCATGAATTCGAGGTCAGGAGGACCAAGTACAACAGTTTTCTGCTCTGCCAGCACCAGGGACAGGACAGTATCGAGGACCAGCGGTAGGCAGTGTAGGCCGTTGGCACAATGCCCGTTAATGCGCTAGGCTCAATGTTTCGGCAGCAGGGACCAGCCGATGCAGCAAGCACCAGCATAGACCACCCCAACATCATCAAGGAGGGGACAGCAGCAGCAACCAGGCTAGGCCTAGCAAGCATGGGAACCAGCAAGGAGGTCGAGGACAGGCATTCACACTGTCCTTGGAAGAGGCATTGGCATCGGAAGATGTTGTGGCAGGTAACATTCTCGTCGCCTCTTATCCCGCAGTAGCATTGTTTGATTCAGGAGTATCACACTCATTTATATCTGCACAATTTATAATACGGCTAGGAATGGAGTTCGAGGCATTACCAGGGAGGTTAAATATACTCATTGGTAATGGGCTCGTAGGAGTTAGTAGAGTTATTCTATCATGTAGCGTTGTAGTTGCGGGCATTCCTTACCCGTCCGGTTGATAGAATTTCCTGTTGGAAATTTCGACGTATCTTAGGCATGGACTGGTTAAAGACAGTCATACGACAATAGATGTCGTAGAGGGAGTGTATCTTTTGATATTCCAGGCATGAAGTAGTTCACCTTAGTCAGATCAGTAGCAACTCAACAAGAGCATGGAGTAGTGACGGCAATGGAAGAAGTTCAAGTTCCGAAGGTAGTTGAAAAATTTCTAGACGTATTTCTTGAAGAACTTTCAGGGCTACCACCAGTTAGAGATATTGAGTTCAGTATAGAATTGACACCTGGAACTAAACCGATATCAGATCGAGTTACAGAATGGCGAATTCAGAACAAGTCAGGGTATATCAGCACATAGAGGAACTGAAGGAGAAGAAGTTTATCCAAGCTAGCATATCGCCATGGGCAGCACCAGTGGTACTTATAGGGAAAGAAGGATGGATCATCCAGATTATGCATTGACTACAGGAAGCTTAACGCGGCAACAGTAAAGAACAAGTACCCACTACCATGGATCGACGATTTGTTTGATCAGTTGAGTAGGGCTAGAGTTTTCTCCAAGATAGATCTTCGGTCGGGCTATTATCAAGTGAGGGTTCGGAAGGAGGACATTCCCAAGACAACATTCAGGTCAAAGTATGGGTATCATGAATTCTTGGTAATGCCGTTTGGTTTGACCAATGCTCCATCAATATTCATGGATTTGATGAACCGCATCTTTATGCCGTACTTAGATCAGTTTGTCGTGGTGTTTCTCGACGACATTCTTGTATACTCTGCTAGTGAAGAGGAGCATGAAGACCACCTCAGGAAAGTGTTGCAGGTTCTGAGGAAGAACCAGTTGTATGCCAAGCTCAGCAAGTGTGTATTCTGGACGGATCACATTTCATTTTTGGGTCATATCATATCAGGAGCTGGAGTAGCAGTGGATCCAAGAAGGTAGACGCAGTAGAGAGTTGGCCAGTACCCAAGACCGTAGCTGATGTACGGAGTTTCTTGGGATTGGCAGTATATTACAGAAGATTTGTATCAGGTTTTGTAAGACTCTCATCACCCATGACCCGCTTGACACGGAAGGATGTGCCATTCGTCTGGTCGGCAGAATGTCAGGCATCATTTGAGAATCTGAAGCAGAAGTTGATATTAGCGCCTATTCTTACATTGCCATTTGGACCCGGAGGTTTTACAGTATATTGCAATACGTCAGGTAAAGGACTTGGGTGCGTCCTCATGCAGCACGAGAAGGTGATAGCATATGCATCTAGGCAGCTTCGGGACCACAAGAAGAATTACCCAACTCATGATTGGAGTTGGCGGCAGTAGTGTTTGCTTTGAAGTTATGGAGACATTACTTATATGATGATCGAGTGGACATGTACCAGACCATAAAAGTTTAAAGTACATCTTTACTCAGAAGGAGCTGAATATGAGGCAGATAAGATGGTTAGAACTGATCAAGGATTACGACGTTGAGCTTCAGTATCATCCAGGCAAGGCTAATGTGGTAGCAGACGCTCTCAGTAGAAGAGGCGGCGCATTTATGTTGACAACATAGAAGCACATTTTAGAGGACCTTCAGGAGATGGGCATAGAAGTTATACTTCCTAGTGATGTAGGAATTCTGGCAAGTCTACAAGTCCAATCTGACTTGGTAGATAGGATCAAGGTAGCTCAGGCATAGGATCCAAGGATTCAGAAGCTTAGGGAAGAGTGTGAGTCAGGGCTCAGGAAGGAGATGCAAATCCATGAAGACGGTACACTTAGGTTTGGATCACGTCTATGTGTACTAGTGGAGATATCAGACAGGAAGTTATGGCAGAAGCTTACAGTTCCCAGTATTCTATACATCCTGGAGGGGCCAAGATGTACCAGGATATCAAGCAACACTTATGGTAGAATGGAATGAAGAGGGAGATAGCTAGATTTGTTTCTCGTTGCTTGATATATCAGCAAGTGAAGACAGAGCAGCAGAGGCCAGCTGGATTATTGCAATCGCTTCCTATCCCGGAATGGAAGTGGAGCACATCATAATGGACTTTGTGACCGGTTTACCGAGATCGCCAGGTGGTAAAGATGCTATTTGGATGATAGTGGACCGACTTACAAAGACAGCACATTTTCTTCCTTTCAGAGTAGGGCAATCTACAGGAAAAGTTGGCAGAGTTGTATATGCAACAGATAGTCAGGCAGCATGGAGTCCCTGTCAGTATTGTGTCAGATAGAGATACCCATTTTATGTCACATTTCTGGAAGAGCTTACATCATAGTCTGGGGCACCAAGTTAAGATTTAGCACAGCTTACCATCCACAGACGGACAGGCAATCAGAAAGAAAAATTCAGACCTTAGAGGATATGTTGCGAGCTTGCACCCTAGATTTTGGAGGATCTTGGAGAGCCACCTACACTTAGTCGAGTTCTCATATAATAACAGTTATCAAGCCAGTATCCAGATGGCACCATTTGAAGCACTATATGGTAAGAAGTGTAGGTCGCCACTAGCATGGGACGACATCGGGGAGAGAAAGATGTTATGTCACCCTCAATTCCCGTATTTCGTATTTATACTCGTATCTGGATTTTGGCATGTATTTTTATTTTTTTCTCAACTTATGGAATTTTGGTATTTCTCGTATTCTTGGGTTTTTGGCATGGCTCGGTTTTAATTGGATTGGGTTTGGTTTGGTTTAATGAGCATTGGATCACCTTAACCTATTCTCCACCCTCAACACACCACATCCCACCCTCTTTATAACTCCACCAACTTTTTCTCTCTCTTCATAAACTACCATTATTTTCTTCTTCTCCATCCTCTACACAATACTCTTCTCCTTCCTCTACACACACCATCCATAGGCAAGTACACCTTGCCACCACATGAGAACCCTCTTTTATTTGTCTATTTGCTAGTTTAGGACATGGTGATCAACATTAGAACTTGGTATTTTATGATTTGGAGTCTCCATTATTCTAGATCTAAGTTTTCTCAATTTTTGGTTTTGTATAGTTTTGATCTACTTAAGTTGGATTTTTATGGGTTTTGATGTTTCCATGTGGAAGAGAGTTCAATTCCACCCTGGTTAGAACTTTGGAAATCTGGATTTGGAGTTCGGATGGCCAAGTTGTGATGCCTTGAAGTTTTTGGAGCCATTGGAGCTTCTTCTCAGCCATGGAGAAGAAGACCCAGACCCTGCGTGCGTGTTTTTACGCGTACGCAGCTCTCTGCTTGCGTGCTTTTGCACGTACGCAGCTCTCTTGCGTGCATAACTTTTTACGTACGCTGCTCTCTTGCGTGCGTGACTTTTCACGTACGCTGCTCTCACGCGTGCGTGACTTTTCACGTACGCTGCTCTCTTGCGTGCGTGACTTTTCGCGTACGCTGCCCTCTTGCGTGCGTGACTTTTGTTCGTACGCAGCTCTCCTGCGTGCGTAACTTTTGAGCGTACGCAGCTCATGTGTGCGTGACTTTTGTTCGTACGCAGCTCATGCGTGCGTGACTTTTGTTCGTACGCAGCTCTCCTGCGTGCGTGACTTTGAGCGTACGCAGCTCTCCTGCGTGCGTGACTTTCGAGCGTACGCAGCTCTCCTGTGTGCGTGACTTTTGAGCGTACGCAGCTCCCCTGAACCCCTCGCTTAACCCTTTGGCTCTTGGAGTTTTGGTCTTATTTTTTTAAGCTTGGCTCTTCTATAGCCCTGTATATTGATATTTTATTAGATATTTTACGCCCATTTTATATCCTTACGCCTTTTGTCATGAACTTGATTTTACTTAATATGTCTGGAATGACTATTGTACATGGCATGGTATGACAAAGGACTAGCATAACACGATAGTGACCCGTAGTGGTGCACTCCTGACATGACCAACCTGACATGATAGTGGCCCGTCGTGGCGCACTCCTGACAAGTACCCTGACATGATTTATCTTGATGCTGTTGCGACGGCTAACTTAACTTGACTTGCCTTGACACCGTGGGTAGTTCTTTCTTGCTTGCTTGTTAAAATCACTTGTCCTGTCTTGCATCTTGTCTAGGATAGGACTCCTGAGTACCACGGTCAGGAGTACCTACTAAAATAGATTAAGGTTAATAACTAGAATAACACAGTAGTGATGAAGAGATGACACAACTACAGGCAGTCCCGTTACCTGGGCGCTCTTGGGATCTGTAGCCTGCCGTCGAGTAGGGAATATTTCCAGCACCCCGTCGCGTGTTGCACCCTCTAAGTCACCTAAGGGTACATTTATCTTCTGGGCGATGTACCCACCTGAATTTAACCCCTAATTTTCGACCTGGGTAACCCTGATGGTCTGCAGGGCTTGTAGCTGTGGATTAATCTCACTGCATCTTGTTAGTAATTAGGCCTGTGATAACCCTAGTTAGTTAAAGTAGTAAGCCGTAGTATCTGCTTGGCCGTGATTGATTGAATGAGGTATAACTAGTTTAGTTATGTCTTGATCCAGCACAAGATTGTTTCCTGTCTTGATTTCTTACATTATTACCTTGCCGATAAATGGTGGAAAACCAAGTTCTGTTCAGATGAAGGGTTACAATCCCGGTCCTTGTTTGGTTTACGGGTTGTAACTGGCGGAATAGTTCCATGGTTATCTCGTCGTATATCATCCTGACATATTTTCGTAAATTCTAGTTTTAATATTAGATTTTCTTGTGCTTATGCTGGCTTTTGTTCTTATTTTGTGGCCCCCTTGTGGCACTTGCTCTTTCTGGGGTTGACCCAGCTAGTTTTGTGTGGCCAAATTTTGGAGCAGCTCCCGAGGATCTACCAAGCTTCCAGCACAATGGTGACAACTAGACGAAACTCGGGCTACGAGTGGGTTTTCTATTTTGTTTCGCTCACTCTATTGTAAAAATTATTCTTTTGAGGCGTTTAGCCGACGAGCACCTGTTAGCTCGATGCACTTTACTTATTGTCTGTCTACGGGCTGTAAACATGATTAACAAATCCTAGGGTTGATCATGTATGACTTAACTCTTGCTAGTCCTCGCATTTTGTACGACTAGCTTCATGATCAGCTGAATATGTAATATTTGGGATGCCTTATTATTGTATATTTAATGATCATACATCTTGCGACCTTACTAATTTGCTTGTGATTGAGACACTAGGCTTGTTCATGACCATATTAGACTGTTGGCTTGTAGTAAACCCTCATATATCTAGACAGCCGTGACCGTATATCGAGGTGGTTTCCATTTCAATATACGTAGCTGGCTATGTCTGCCCCCGCTCTCTAGTATTCTGGTTCTGGGGCATGACATGGTTTAAGTGGTGGCCCATGCAGGTCTTATAAATCAAGATATGTAGGGGTTTACAAGATAGATGTCTCAATCAGTACTCGTTCTTGATCTCTGTTTGTATCCTCTGAATCCCTGGATTCTTGCCCTGATCCTGTGCTTATATCATTGATCTGTCCTGGTCCTTTCCTTATTGTTCCCTGTGTCATCTTCTTCAGCGGTACTGTACCTGGTCCTACCGATCAACGAGGTGGAGCACTTCCCATGGGTCAGCAGCAACCCGGTGATCAAGCCCAGCATTCAGGGGTAGCCTCCAGAGTTGTGCCTACTAGAGGAGAGTCACCAATTCGGCCCGTCCAGCCCGCAGAGCCAGATGATGGTACCTTAGTAGGCCTTATCAGAACCTTGATAGCTTCCCAGGATCGTTGAAGCGACGCCCTGCACCAGACAGTTCAAGATGCTTTGACCCGAGGCGGACATCCAGGGAACCAGGCGGCCAACAGCTTCAAGCGATTGAACCCTCCTTTCTTCGACGGCACCGAGGATGCGATTGCCGCGGATGCATGGCTTCAGGATATCGAGGTGATTCTGGAAGCAGCTAGGACACCCGAGAATGAGAAGGTGGCGGTGGTACGCCTACAGTTGTTGGACTTGGCTCGCAGTTGGTGGGCGGCACAAGCCATGGGATGTAGCACCCATTACTTGGGCAGTTTTTAGAGAGAGATTCTAGATGAAGTATTTCGATGCTGTTGCTCGGTACGACCTGCAGACCAGATTTACCAACTTGAAGCAAGGAGGAAGAACAGTTGACAGTTATGCATCGAAGTTTTCTAGGCCCAGTAGGTTTGCCCCCACCTTGGTGGCGACCGAGTTTGATAGGGCCCAGCGGTTCCAGCAGGGACTGTATTTGGAGATCTTGTTGGCGGTTGAGCAGTTCGAGCACCAGACGTTCGATGCAGTCCTGAGAGCAGCTAGGAGGCATGAGTACACCTTCCAGAGGATCGTGGATCGGACCGGAAGTAGGAAGCGGTCCCACAGTCAGATGCACCAATCATCAGCTCCAGCCCCGGCAGCTAAGGGATTGACCATTGGAACTCCAAGGCGGCGACCTCAGTAACGTCGGTTCAGCATTCGACCCCGACGTACCCGCAGCAGCAAAAGCAGAAGCAGACTTCCGTAATGGGATGTTCACATTGCGGGAAGCCAGGCCATGTAGTGGCGGATTATCTCAGGGCACAGGAATTGTGCCTGGCTTGTGGAGCAGCAGATCATAGGATAGGGTTGCCCAAATAGGGGTGGTTCATCAGCATCCAACCCTTCTAGCTCTTCAGTGAGAGGACCGGCCCCACTACCAGTTTAGCAGCAGCAGTATCAGTCTTCGAGGCCCTTGCCGCCTCAGTCTCAGGCATTCCAGCAACAGCACCCCCAGCAGTATGCACAAGCCCAAGCTAAGACCCAGAATAGGCAGAGAGATTTCCAGCAGAGGGGACCAGCAGCCAGAGGACAAGGTCAGGCCATGATAATGGCTATGGAAGAAGAAGTTGCACCAGGTGAGGTTGTGACAGGTACTATTCTCGTCAACTCCTCTCCAGCGTCTGTATTATTTGATTCTGGTGCATCGTATTCATTTATGTCTGCACGATTCGCGACACGGATAGGATTGGAGCCCGAGTCATTATCAGTAAGGCTCAATATACTTACTGGTAATGGCCTTGTGGGAGTTGATCGAGTGTTTTCCTCGTATCGGATCATAGTTAGCGGTAGGGAGTTCCCCGCTAGATTCATAGAGTTTCCTATGGCAGACTATGATGTAGTCCTAGGCATGGATTGGTTGAGGAACCAGTATGGTAGGATAGACTGCCATGTTGGCAGAGTTGTCTTTAGTATCCCCGGCGAGCCAGAGTTTTCGTTTTCCAGAGGCGCAGTAGAGCCATCTCCCCAAGCATTACGGATGGCAGTAGCAGCAGTGCAGTTACCCCGGATAGTTGAAGAGTTTCCAGATGTCTTTCCAGAAGAGCTTCCAGGGATGCCACCGGAGCGGGAGATTGAGTTCACTATAGACTTGATTTCCGGGACATCACCAGTATCATAGCGAGTCTACAGGATGGCGCCTTCAGAGTTGGAGATTTTATACAAGATGATTGAGGAACTGAGGACCAAGGGATTCATCTGTGTTAGTGGATCGCCTTAGGGAGCCCCGATGCTTCTTGTGAAAAAGAAGGATGGTACATCCAGGTTATGTGTTGATTATCGTACCTTGAATTCGGTGACAATCAAGAACAGATACCCTCTTCCGAGGATAGATGACTTGTTTGATCAGCTCAGAGGGGCTTCAGTGTTTTTGAAGATTGAGTTGCGGTCAGGATACCACCAGATCAGAGTCAGAGAGCAGGACATCCCGAAAACAGCATTCAGATCGAGGTATGGATATTGGGAGTTCCTTGTTATGCCCTTTGGAGAGACCAATGCGCCGGCCGTATTCATGGACCTCATGAATCGTATTTTCATGCCTTACTTGGATCAATTTATGATCGTGTTCCTAGATGACATCCTGGTTTACAGCAAGAGTGAAGCAGAGCATGAGCAGCATCTCAGAGTCGTCCTCCAGACGCTTAGGGAGCATCAGTTGTACGCCAAGTTCAGTAAATGCGAGTTCTGGCTCGATCGTATTTCATACTTGGGTCACATCATTACCCGAGGAGGAGTGGAAGTGGATATCCAGAAGATTGTGGCTATCGAGTCATGGCCGGTACCCAGCTCAGTGGCAGAGGTTCGCAGCTTCCTTGGATTGGCCGGCTACTACCGGCGGTTCGTTTCAGATTTTGCAAGGATTTCGGCGCCGATGACCCAGTTGACCCGCAAGAATGTGCCGTTTGTTTGGACAGCAGAGTGTCAGGAATCATTTGAGAAGTTGAAGCGAGGTTTGATAACGGCTCCCATTCTCACGCTTCCAGATGGGACCGGAGGATTCTCAGTGTACTGTGACGCTTCAGGCAGAGGATTAGGGTGTGTCTTGATGCAGCATGGGAAGGTAATATCTTATGCGTCACGTTAACTACGTGATCATGAGAAGAATTACCCGACACACGACTTGGAATTGGCAGCGGTAGTGTTTGCTTTGAAATTGTGGAGACACTACTTGTACGGAGATAGAGTGGAGATCTTTACTGATCATAAGCCTGAAGTATGTTTTCACCCAGAAGGACCTTAATATGCGACAGAGAAGATGGCTCGAGCTACTGGTGGACTATGATATGGATTTGTAGTGTCATCCCGGGAAGGCCAACGTTGTAGCAGATGCATTGAGCAGGAGAGCCGGAGTTTATTTCCTGATGGCGCAACCAGAACTATTAGCAGATCTTCAGAAGATGGGAATTGAAGTGGTTCTTCCAACCAGCATGGCATTGATGGCCAGCCTACAGGTTCAGTCCAGCATAGTTGAGAGAATTCGGGTGGCACAGTCAACAGATTCCAAGATCCAGCGACTCAGAACAGAGTGTGAGGCAGGAAGAAGGCCAGAGTTGTGCATTCGTGAAGATGGTACACTTCGACATGGCACTCGTCTTTGTGTATCCAGTGGAGATATCATACAGGAAGTCATGGCAGAAGCCCACAGTTCGCAATATTCTATTCATCCGGGTGGTACGAAGATGTACCGTGATATTCGTCAGCATTTTTGGTGGAATGGCATGAAGAGGAGATAGCCCGGTTTGTCTCTCGGTGTTTGGTTTGCCAACAGGTTAAAGCTGAACATCAGAGGCCCGCTGGACTTCTTCAACCCTTACCGATCCCAGAATGGAAATGGGAACATATAACCATGGATTTCGTGACCGGATTGCCCAGATCTCCGACCGACAGAGATGCTATTTGGGTAATTGTGGACAGGCTTACCAAGGTGGCACACTTTCTCCCATTCAGAGTTGGACAGTCGATGGCACAGTCAGCAGAGTTGTATCTCAGGCAGATCGTCAGGCTTCACGGGGTGCCAGTCAGCATCACCTCGGACAGGGATTCAAGATTCACATCATACTTTTGGCGCAGCTTGCATAAGAGTTTGGGAAATCGCCTTCAATTCAGCTCAGTTTATCACCCGCATACGGATGGTCAGTCAGAGCGCACAATCCAGACTCTTAAAGATATGTTGAGATCCTGTACCCTTGACTTCGGGGTTCATGGGAGAATCATCTGCACCTGGTAGAATTCTCGTACAACAACAGTTATCAGGCCAGCATCCAGATGGCACCTTTCGAGGCTCTTTATGGCAGGAAGTACAGATCCCCGCTAGCATGGGACGATGTCGGGAAGAGGCAGATGCTCGGACCCGAATTGATTTCCCACACGGTTGAAGTGGTCAGGAAGGTCAGAGATCACCTCCGAGTTACCCAGGACCGCCAGCGCTATTGGGCCGATGCTCATCGGCGTCCCTTAGAATTTGCTGTCGGTGACCATGTATTCCTTAGGATCTTGCCTAACCGCGGCGTCATTCGCTTCGGCGTGCGGGGAAAGCTTAGTCCTAGGTATATAGGGCCGTTCGATATTCTAGAGCAAGTAGGAGATGTATCCTATAGTCTCGCTCTTCCGCCGTCGCTAAGTGAGGTGCATGATGTATTCCATGTGTCCCAATTACGACGATATATTCCGGACCCGAGCCACATCCTAGACCATTCAAAATTGGTTGTTGGTACCAACCTTTCGTATGAGTAGAGGCCCGTGTCTATATTGGACCGGAGGGAGAAGATACTCAAGAACAAGACTATTAAATTAGTCCTTGTTGCTTGGGGTCATCACTTTCTAGGTGAGTCAACGTGGGAGCGTGAGGACGACATCCGATCGCGATATCCCTACTTGTTTGACTCGTGAGGTATAATCCTTCTTATGCCTTTCGTTTTCCCTTCCTTGCTTGCATTGTATGATTGTATGATTGAACTGCTTAGTGTAACTTGCCTGTGTTTAAATGTAGCTTGTCGTGACAATCTCTAGCTCCTTGATTAAATTCCGAGGACGAAATTCTTTTAAGGTGGGAGAGTTGTCACCCTCAATTCCCGTATTTCGTATTTATACTCGTATCTGGATTTTGGCATGTATTTTTATTTTTTTTCTCAACTTGTGGAATTTTGGTATTTCTCGTATTCTTGGGTTTTTGGCATGGCTCGATTTTAATTGGATTGGGTTTGGTTTGGTTTAATGAGCATTGGATCACCTTAACCTATTCTCCACCCTCAACACACCACATCCCACCCTCTTTATAACTCCACCAACTTTTTCTCTCTCTTTATAAACCAGCATTATTTTCTTCCTCCTTCCTCTACACAACACTCTTCTCCTTCCTCTACACACACCCCCCATAGGCAAGTGCACCTTTCCACCACATGAGAACCCTCTTTTATTTGTCCATTTGCTAGTTTAGGACATCGTGATCAACATTAGAACTTGGTATTTTGTGATTTGGAGTCTCCATTGTTCTAGATCTAAGTTTTCTCCATTTTCGGTTTTGCATAGTTTTGATCTACTTAAGTTGGATTTTTATGGGTTTTGATGTTTCCATGTGGAAGAGAGTTCAATTCCACCCTGGTTAGAACTTTGAAAATCTGGATTTGGAGTTCGGATGGCCAAGTTGTAATGCCTTGAAGTTTTTGGAGCCATTGGAGCTTCTTCTCAACCATGGAGAAGAAGACCCAGACCCTGCGTGCGTGTTTTTACGCGTACGTAGCTCTCTGCTTGCGTGCTTTTGCACGTACGTAGCTCTCTTGCGTGCGTGACTTTTCACGTACGCTGCTCTCTTGCGTGCGTAACTTTTCACGTACGCTGCTCTCATGCGTGCGTGACTTTTCACGTATGCTGCTCTCTTACTGCGTGACTTTTCGCGTACGCTGCCCTCTTGCGTGCGTGACTTTTGTTCGTACGCAGCTCTCCTGCGTGCGTGACTTTTGAGCGTACGCAGCTCATGTGTGCGTGACTTTTGTTCGTACGCAGCTCATGCGTGCGTGACTTTTGTTCGTACGCAGCTCTCCTGCGTTCGTAACTTTGAGCGTACGCAGCTCTCCTGTGTGCGTGACTTTCGAGCGTACGCAGCTCTCCTGCGTGCATGACTTTTGAGCGTACGCAGCTCCCCTGAACCCCTTGCTTAACCCTTTTGCTCTTGGAGTTTTGGTCTTATTTCTTTAAGCTTGGCTCTTCTATAGTCCTGTATATTGATATTTTATCCTTACGCCTTTTGTCATGAACTTGATTTTACTTAATATGTCTGGAATGACTATTGTAAATGGCATGGTATGACAAGGGACTAGCATAACACGATAGTGACCCGTAGTGGTGCACTCCTGACATGACCAACCTGACATGATAGTGGCCCGTCGTGGCGCATTCCTGACAAGTACCCTGACATGATTTATCTTGATGCTGTTGCGACGGCTAACTTAACTTGACTTGCCTTGACACTGTGGGTTGTTCTTTCTTGTTTGCTTGTTAAAACCACTTGTCCTGTCTTGCATCATATCTAGGATGGGACTCCTGAGTACCACGGTCAGGAGTACCTACTAAATGGATTAAGGTTAATACTAGAATAACACAGTAGTCATGAAGAGATGACACAGCTACAGGCAGTCCCGTTACCTGGGCGCTCTTGGGATCTGTAGCCTGCCGTCGAGTAGGGCACATTTCCAGCACCCCGTCGCGTGTTGCACCCTCTAAGTCACCTAAGGGTATATTTGTCTTCTGGGCGATGTATCCACCTGAATTCAACCCCTAATTTTGACCTGGGTAACCCGGATGGTCTGCAGGGCTTGTGGCTGTGGATTAATCTCACTGCATCTTGTTAGTAATTAGGCCTGTGATAACCCTAGTTAGTTAAAGTAGTAAGCGGTAGTATCTGCTTGGCCGTGATTGATTGAATGAGGTATACCTAGTTTAGTCATGTCTGATCCAGTACAAGAATGTTTCCTGTCTTGATTTCTTACATTATTACCTTGCCGATAAATGGTGGGAAACCAAGTTCTGTTCAGATGAAGGGTTACAATCCCGTCCTTGTTTGGTTTACGGGTTGTAACCTGGCTGTCGGAATAGTTCCATGGTTATCTCGTCGTATATCATCCTGACATGTTTTCGCAAATTCTAGTTTTAATATTAGATTTTCTTGTGCTTATGCTGGCTTTTGTTCTTATTTCGTGGCCCCCTTGTGGCACTTGCTCTTTCTGGGGTTGACCCAGCTGGTTTTGTGTGGCCAGATTTTGGAGCAGCTTCCGAGGATCTACCAAGCTTCCAGCCCAACGGTGACAACTAGACGGAACTCGGCTACGAGTAGGTTTTCTATTTTGTTTCGCTCACTCTATTGTAAAAATTATTCTTTTGAGGCATTTAGCCGACGAGCACCTGTTAGCTCGATGCACTTTACTTACTGTCTATCCACGGCTGTAACATGATTAAGAAATCCTAGGGTTGATCATATATGACTTAACTCTTGCTAGTCCTCGCATTTTGTACGACTAGCTTCATGATCAGCTGAATATGTAATTTTGGGATGCCTTATTATTGTATATTTAATGATCATACATCTTGCGACCTTACTTACTTGCTTGTGATTGAGACACTAGGCTTGTTTATGACCATAAGAGACTGTTGGCTTGTAGTAAACCCTCATATAACTAGACAGCCGTGACCGTATATCGAGGTGGTTTCTATTTCAATATATGTAGCTGGCTATGTCTGCCTCCGCACTCCAGTATTCTGGTTCTGGGGCATGACATGGTTTAAGTGGTGGCCCATGCAGGTCTTGTAAATCAAGATATGTGGGAGTTTACCAGATAGATGTCTCAATCAGTACTCGTCCTTGATCTCTGTTCGTATCCTCTGAATCCCTGGATTCTTGCCCTAATCCTGTGCTTATATCATTGATCTGTCCTGGTCCTTTCCTTATTGTTCCCTGTATCGTCTCTTCAGCGGTACTGTACCTGGTCCTACCGATCAACGAGGTGGAGCACTTCCCGTGGGTCAGCAACCCGGTGATCAAGCCCAGCATTTCGGGGTAGCCTCCAGAGTTGTGCCTACTGGAGGAGAGTCACCAGATCGGCCCGTCCAGCCCGCAGAGCCAGATGATGGTACCTTAGTAGGCCTTATCAGAACCTTGATAGCTTCCCAGGATCGTTGAAGCGACGCCCTGCACCAGACAGTTCAAGATGCTTTGACCCGAGGCGGACATCCAGGGAACCAGACGGCCAACAGCTTCAAGCGATTGAACCCTCCTTTCTTCGACGGCACCGAGGATACGATTGCCGCGGATGCATGGCTTCAGAATACCGAAGAGATTCTGGAAGCAGCTAGGACACCCGAGAATGAGAAGGTGGCAGTGGTATGCCTGCAGTTGTTGGACTTGCCTCGCATTTGGTGGACGGCGCAAGCCATGGGATTAGTGGCACCCATTGCTTGGGCAGTTTTTAGAGAGAGATTCCAGACGAAGTATTTCGATGCTGTGGCTCGGTTCGACCTGCAGACCAGATTTACCAACTTGAAGCAAGGAGGCAGAACAGTTGACAGTTATACATCGGAGTTTTCTAGGCTCAGTAGGTTTGCCCCCACCTTGGTGGCGACCGAGTTTGATAGGGCCCAGCAGTTCCAGCAGAGACTGCATTTGGAGATCTTGTTGGCGGTTGAGAAGTTCGAGCACCAGACGTTCGATGCAGTCCTGAGAGCAGCTAGGAGGCATGAGTACACCTTCCAGAGGATCGTGGATAGGACCGGAAGTAGGAAGCGGTCCCACAGTCAGATGCACCAATCATCAGCTCCAGCCCCGGCAGCTAGGGAATTGACCATTGGAACTCCGAGGCGGGCGGCCTCAGTAACGTCGGTTCAGCATTCGACCCCGACGTACCCGCAGTAGCAGAAGCAGAAGCAGACTTCCGCAATGGGATGTTCACATTGCGGGAAGCCAGGCCATGTAGTGGCGGATTATCTCAGGGCGCAGGGATTGTGCTTGGCTTGTGGAGCAGCAGATCATAGGATAGGGGCTTATCCGAATAGGGGTGGTTCATCAGCATCCAACCCTTCTAGTTCTTCAGTGAGAGGACCGGCCCCATTACCAGTTCAGCAGCAGCAGTATCAGTCTTCGAGGCCCTTGCCGCCTCAGTCTCAGGCATTCCAGCAACTGTACCCCCAGCAGTATGCACAAGCCCAAGCTCAGACCCAGAATAGGTAGAGAGGTTTCCAGCAGAGGGGACCAGCAGCCAGAGGACAAGGTCAGGCCATGATAATGGCTATGGAAAAGAAGTTGCACCAGGTGAGGTTGTGGCAGGTACTATTCTCGTCAACTCCTCTCCAGCGTCTGTATTATTTGATTCTGGTGCATCGTATTCATTTATGTCTACACGATTCGCGACACGGATAGGATTGGAGCCCGAGTCATTATCATTGAGGCTCAATACTTACTGATAATGGCCTTGTGGGAGTAGATCGAGTGTTTTCCTCGTGTCGGATCATAGTTAGCGGTAGGGAGTTCCCCGCTAGATTCATAGAGTTTCCTATGGCAGACTATGATGTAGTCCTAGGCATGGATTGGTTGAGGAACCTGTATGGTAGGATAGACTGCCATGTTGGCAGAGTTGTCTTTAGTATCCTCGGCGAGCCAGAGTTTTCGTTTTCCAGAGGCGCGGTGGAGCCATCTCCCCCAGCATTGCGGATGGCAGTAGCAAGAGTGCAGTTACCCCGGATAGTTGAAGAGTTTCCAGATGTCTTTCTAGAGGAGCTTCCAGGGATGCCGCCGGAGCGGGAGATTAAGTTCACTATAGACTTGATTCCCGGGACAGCACCAGTATCAGAGCGAGTCTACAGGATGGCGCCTTCAGAGTTGGAGATTTTATACAAGATGATTGAGGAACTGAGGACCAAAGGATTCATCCATGCTAGTGGATCGCCTTGGGGAGCCCCGATGCTTCTTGTGAAAAAGAAGGATGGTACGTACAGGCTATGTGTTGATTATCGTACCTTGAATTCGGTGACAATCAGGAACAGATACCCTCTTCCGAGGATAGATGACTTGTTTGATCAGCTCAGAGGGGCTTCAGTGTTTTCGAAGATTGACTTGCGGTCAGAATACCACCAGATCAGAGTCAGAGAGCAGGACATCTTGAAGACAACATTCAGATCGAGGTATGGACATTGGAAGTTCCTTGTTATGCCCTTTGGAGCGACCAATGCGCCGGCCGTATTCATGGACCTCATGAATTGCATTTTCATGCCTTACTTGGATCAATTTGTGATCGTGTTCCTAGATGACATCCTGGTTTACAGCAAGAGTGAAACAAAGCATGAGCAGCATCTCAGAGTCGTCCTCCAGACGCTTAGGGAGCATCGGTTGTACGCCAAGTTCAGTAAATGCGAGTTCTGGCTCGATCGTATTTTATACTTGGGTCACATCATTACCCGAGGAGGAGTGGAAGTGGATCCCCAGAAGATTGTGGCTATCGAGTCATGGCCGGTACCCAGCTCAGTGGCAGAGGTTCGCAGCTTCCTTGGATTGGCCGGCTACTACCGGAGGTTCGTTTCAAATTTCGCAAGGATTTCGGCACCGATGACCCAGTTGACCCACAAGGATATGCCATTTGTTTGGACAGCAGAGTGTCAGGAATCATTTGAGAAGTTGAAGCAAGGTTTAATAACGGCTCCCATTCTCACGCTTCCAGATGGGATCGGAGGATTCTCAGTGTACTGTGACGCTTCAGGCAGAGGATTGGGGTGTGTCTTGATGCAGCATGGGAAGGTAATATCTTATGCGTCATGTTAACTATGTGATCATGAGAAGAATTACCCGACCCACGACTTGGAATTGGCGGCGATAGTGTTTGCTTTAAAATTGTGGAGACACTACTTGTACGGAGATAGAGTGGAGATCTTTACTGATCATAAGAGCCTGAAGTATGTTTTCACCCAGAAGGACCTTAATATGCGGCAGAGAAGATGGCTCGAGCTACTGGTGGACTATGATATGGATTTGCAGTATCATCCCGGGAAGGCCAACGTTGTAGCAGATGCATTGAGCAGGAGAGCCGGAGTTTATTTCCTGACGACGCAACTAGAACTATTAGCAGATCTTCAGAAGATGGGAATTGATGTGGTTCTTCCAACCAGCGTGGCATTGATTGCCAGCCCACAGGTTCAGTCCAGTATAGTTGAGAGAATCCGGGTGGCGCAGTCAACAGATTCCAAGATCCAGCGACTCAGAGCAAGTGTGAGGCAGGAAGAAGGCCAGTTGTGCATTCGTGAAGATGGTACACTTCGACATGACACTCGTCTTTGTGTACCTAGTGGAGATATCAGACAGGAAGTCATGGCAGAAGCCCACAGTTCGCAATATTCTATTCATCCGGGTGGTACGAAGATGTACCATGATATTCGTCAGAATTTTTGGTGGAATGGCATGAAGAGGGAGATAACCCGGTTTGTCTCTCGGTGTTTGGTTTGCCAACAGGTTAAAGCTGAATATCAGAGGCCCGCTGGACTTCTTCAACCCTTACCGATCCCAGAATGGAAATGGGAACAATATAACCATGGATTTCGTGACCGGATTGCCCAGATCTCCGACTGGCAGAGATGCTATTTGGGTAATTATGGACAGGCTTACCAAGGTGGCACACTTTCTCCCATTCAGAGTTGGACAGTCGACGGTGCAGTTAGCAGAGATGTATCTCAGGCAGATCGTCAGGCTTCACGGGGTGCCAGTCAGCATCACCTCGGACAGGGATTCAAGATTCACATCACACTTTTGGCGCAGCTTACAGAAGAGTTTGGGAACTCGCCTTCAATTCAGCTCAGCTTATCACCCACAGACGGATGGTCAGTCAGAGCGCACAATCCAGACTCTTGAAGATATGTTGAGATCCTGTACCCTTGACTTCGGTGGTTCATGGGAGAATCATCTGCACCTGGTGGAATTCTCGTACAACAACAGTTATCAGGCCAGCATCCAGATGGCACCTTCGAGGCTCTTTATGGCAGGAAGTGCAGATCCCCGCTAGCATAGGACGATGTCGGGGAGAGGCAGATGCTCGGACCCGAATTGATTTCCTAGACAGTTGAAGTGGCCAGGAAGGTCAGAGATCACCTCCGAGTTGCCCAGGACCGCCAGCGCCATTGGGTCGATGCTCATCGGCGTCCCTTAGAATTTGCTGTCGGCGACCATGTATTCCTTATGATCTTGTCTAACCGTGGCGTCATTCGCTTCGGCGTGCGGGGAAAGCTTAGTCCTAGGTATATAGGGTCGTTCGATATTCTAGAACGAGTAGGAGATGTATCCTATCGTCTCGCTCTTCCGCCGTCGCTAAGTGAGGTGCATGATGTATTCCATGTGTCCCAATTACGATGGTATATTCCGGACCCGAGCCACATCCTAGACCATTCGGAATTGGTTGTTGGTACCAACCTTTCGTATGAGGAGAGGCCTGTGTCTATATTGGACCGGAGGGAGAAGATACTTAAGAACAAGACTATTAAATTAGTCCGTGTTGCTTAGGGTCATCACTTCTAGGTGAGTCAACGTGGGAGCGTGAGGACGACATCCGATCGCGATATCCCTACCTGTTTGACTCGTGAGGTATAATGTCCTTCTTATGCCTTACGTTTTCCCTTCCTTGCTTGCATTGTATGATTGTATGATTGAACTGCTTAGTGTAACTTGCCTGTGTTTAAATGTAGCTTGTCGTGACAATCTCTAGCTCCTTGATTAAATTCCGAGGACGAAATTCTTTTAAGGTGGGTAGAGTTGTCACCCTCAATTCCCGTATTTCGTATTTATACTCGTATTTGGATTTTGGCATACATTTTTATTTTTTTCTCAACTTGTGGAATTTTGGTATTTCTCGTATTCTTGGATTTTTGGCATGGCTCGATTTTAATTGGATTGGGTTTGGTTTGGTTTAATGAGCATTGGATCACCTTAACCTATTCTCCACCCTCAACACACCACATCCCACCCTCTTTATAACTCTACCAACTTTTTCTCTCTCTTCATAAACCACTATTATTTTCTTTTTTCCTTCCTCTACACAACACTCTTCTCTTTCCTCTACACACACCCACCCATAGGCAAGTGCACCTTGCCACCACATGAGAACCCTCTTTTATTTGTCCATTTGCTAGTTTAGGATATGGTGATCAACATTAGAACTTGGTATTTTGTGATTTGGAGTCTCCATTGTTCTAGATCTAAGTTTTCTCCATTTTCGGTTTTTATAGTTTTGATCTACTTAAGTTAGATTTTTATGGGTTTTGATGTTTTCATGTGGAAGAGAGTTCAATTCCACCCTGGTTAGAACTTTGGAAATCTGGATTTGGAGTTCGGATGGCCAAGTTGTGATGCCTTGAAGTTTTTGGAGCCATTGGAGCTTCTTCTCAGCCATGGAGAAGAAGACCCAGACCCTGCGTGCGTGTTTTTACGCGTACGCAGCTCTCTGCTTGCGTGCTTTTGCACGTACGCAGCTCTCTTGTGTGCGTGACTTTTCACGTACGCTGCTCTCTTGCGTGCGTGACTTTTCACGTACGCTGCTCTCATGCGTGCGTGACTTTTCACGTATGCTGCTCTCTTGCGTGCATGACTTTTCGCGTATGCTGCCCTCTTGCGTGCGTGACTTTTGTTCGTACGCAGCTCTCCTGCGTGCGTGACTTTTGAGCGTACACAGCTCATGTGTGCATGACTTTTGTTCGTACGCAGCTCATGTGCGTGACTTTTGTTCGTACGCAGCTCTCCTGCGTGCGTGACTTTTGAGCGTACGCAGCTCATGTGTGCGTCACTTTTGTTCGTACGCAGCTCATGCGTGCGTGACTTTTGTTCGTACGCAGCTCTCCTGCGTGCGTGACTTTTGAGCGTACGCAGCTCCCCTGAACCCCTTGCTTAACCCTTTGGCTCTTGGAGTTTTGGTCTTATTTCTTTAAGCTTGGCTCTTCTATAACCCTGTATATTGATATTTTATTAGATATTTTGCCCATTTTTATCCTTACGCCTTTTGTCATGAACTTGATTTTACTTAATATGTCTGGAATGACTATTGTACATGGCATGGTATGACAAGGGACTAGCATAACACGATAGTGACCCGTAGTGGTGCACTCCTGACATGACCAATCTGACATGATAGTGGCCCATCGTGGCGCACTCCTGACAAGTACCCTGACATGATTTATCTTGATGCTGTTGCGACGGCTAACTTAACTTGACTTGCCTTGACACTTGGGTTGTTCTTTCTTGCTTGCTTGTTAAAACCACTTGTCCTGTCTTGCATCATATAGGATGGGACTCCTGAGTACCACGGTCAGGAGTACCTACTAAAATGGATTAAGGTTAATAACTAGAATAACACAGTAGTCATGAAGAGATGATACAGCTAAAGGCAGTCCCGTTACCTGGGCGCTCATGGGATCTGTAGGCTGCCGTCGAGTAGGGCACATTTCCAGCACCCCGTCGCGTGTTGCACCCTCTAAGTCACCTAAGGGTACATTTGTCTTCTGGGCGATGTACCCACCTGAATTCAACCCCTAATTTTCGACCTGGGTTATCCGGATGGTCTGCAGGGCTTGTGGCTGTGGATTAATCTCACTGCATCTTGTTAGTAATTAGGCCTATGATAACCCTAGTTAGTTAAAGTAGTAAACGGTAGTCTGCTTGGCCGTGATTGATTGAATGAGGTATAACTAGTTTAGTCATGTCTTGATCCAGCACAAGATTGTTTCCTGTCTTGATTTTTTACATTATTACCTTGCCGATAAATGGTGGCAAACCAAGTTCTGTTCAGATGAAGGGTTACAACCCCGGTCCTTGTTTGGTTTACGGGTTGTAACCTGGCTGTCGGAATAGTTCCATGGTTATCTCGTCGTATATCCCTGACATGTTTTCATAAATTCTAGTTTTAATATTAGATTTTCTTGTGCTTATGCTGGCTTTTGTTCTTATTTCGTGGCCCCCTTGTGGCACTTGCTCTTTCTGGGGTTGACCCAGCTGGTTTTGTGTGGCCAGATTTCAGAGCAGCTCCCGAGGATCTACCAAGCTTCCAGCACAATGGTGACAACTATGGAACCCGGGCTACGAATGAGTTTTCTATTTTGTTTCGCTCACTCTATTGTAAAAATTATTCTTTTGAGGCGTTTAGCCGACGAGCACCTGTTAGCTCGATGCACTTTACTTACTGTCTGCCTACGGGCTGTAAACATGATTAACAAATCCTAGGGTTGATCATGTATGACTTAACTCTTGCTAGTCCTCGCATTTTGTACGACTAGCTTCATGATCAGCTGAATATGTAATATTTGGGACGCCTTATTATTATATATTTAATGATCATACATCTTGCGACCCTACTTACTTTCTTGTGATTGAGACACTAGGCTTGTTCATGACCATAAGAGACTGTTGGCTTGTAGTAAACCCTCATATATCTAGACAGCCGTGACCGTATATCGAGGTAGTTTCCATTTTAATATACGTAGCTGGCTATGTCTGCCCCCGCTCTCCAGTATTCTGGTTCTGGGCGTGACATGTTAGGCCCGGAGATAATTATTCAGACAGTGGAAGTGATTAAAGGAATTAGAGAGCGACTCCGAGTTGCTCAGGATCGGCATCGTCATTGGGCAGACCAGCATCGTAGGCCGCTAGAATTTTCTGTTGGAGACCACGTATTCTTGCGGATCTCACCTACCCGTGGGGTCATTAGATTTGGCATTCGCGGAAAATTGAGTCCGCGGTACGTGGGCCCATTTGTTATTCTTGATAAGATAGGCGATGTTGCTTATCGTTTATCCCTTTCACCTTCGTTACGAGAGGTACATGACGTGTTTCATGTATCTCAATTGTGAAAGTATGTATCGGACCCAAGCCATGTCCTTGATCATTCTGAGCTGGTTGTTGGTACCAACCTGTCTTACGAGGAACAGCCTGTGTCTATTTTGGACCGAAGAGAGAAGATACTCAAGAACCGAACAATTAACCTTGTCCGGGTTGCTTGGGTCATCACTCTTTAGGAGAGTCAACGTGGGAATGTGAGGATGATATCCGATCACGGTATCCGCACCTATTTGACTCACAAGGTATATCTCTTTCTGTATACCTTGATTATCTTAACTCCTCATGCGTGTTACTTTATGAGTAGAATTGCTTGGTGTCGTAAAATGTTCAACATAGATATGTTACTTGCTATTGGCATTGTAGAATAATTGCTTACTCAAATTGCTTATACTTAGATTAGTTTAGCTTTGATGTTTCTATCCTGCTTGGATTTGAAATTCCGAGGACGGAATTTTTCTAAGGAGGGTAGAGATGTCACTTCCCGTTCCCGGAATACGTACTCTAAATACATGTACTGCTGGAACGTATTTATTCAATATTTATCATGTATTATTCTGTATTTAAATTCTTTTAATTTTATGTTAATTTATTTTCTGTAATTATTTTTCTGTATTTTACTTTCTGTATTTTATTCTCTGCTTTTACTTTGCTTTTGGGTTCGGCCTAGATTGGTTTATTTTTGGTTTTTGTTGCTTCATCATGAACCCAATCCCCCCACCTACCACCACCCCATTTAAATCCCAAAACTCTTTCTCTCTCTTCATTACTTCTTCTCATTTTTATTCTTCTTCCTCATAACTCTCCCGCCAACCTAGGAGAGCAAGGCAAGTGCCAACTTGCTTCATGATGGATCCCCATTATTATTGTTCCATCATCTTCCTTATTTGATTCTAAGTCTCTTTAGTACTTAGCATTTCCAATTTCCATGGCTTATTTGTTGTAGATCTAAGTTTGATACATTTTTTGGATTTCTTAGGTTTTGATCTAGTAAACTTAGTTATCTTCAAGTTTTGATGGTTCCATGTTGTAGAGAATTTCGTTCTACCCAATTTTGACCTATGGAAGTCCATATTTGGGCTTGGGATGAAGGATTTATGGAGCTTGGAAGCAATGGCTTCCATGGTTCTCTTCCATGGTTCTGTTCTCAGAAATTTGGAGAAGAAGAACAGTCCCAGCCGCATGAATCTTTCTTCCTTAGGCGCATGAGCTTATTTATTTCCCAATCATTTCCCACAGGCGCATGAGATTACTTCTTTCCCAACCTTTCCCACAGCGCATGATATTTATTTCCCACAGCCGCATTCCTCAGGCGCATGAGCTTATTTATTTCCCAATCATTCCTCAGGCGCATGAGCTTATTTATTTCCCAATCATTCCTCGGCGCATGAGCTTATTTATTTCCCAATCATTTCCCACAGGCGTATGAGAATACTTATTTCCCAACCTTTCCCACAGCGCATGATATTTATTTTCCACAGCCACATTCCTCAGGCGCATGAGCTTATTTATTTCCCAATCATTCCTCAGTGCATGAGCTTATTTATTTCCCAATCATTTCCCACAGGCGTATGAGATTACTTATTTCCCAACCTTTCCCACAGCGCATGATATTTATTTTCCACAGCCGCATTCCTCAGGCGCATGAGCTTATTTATTTCCCGATCATTTCCCTCAGGCGCATGATATTATTTATTTCCCAATCCTTTCCACAGCGCATGATATCATTTATTTCTCAATCATTTCCCACAGCGCATGAGATTATTTATTTCCGATCATTTCCCTCAGGCGCATGATATTATTTATTTTCCAATCATTTCCTACAGCGCATGAGATTATTTATTTTTCGATCATTTCCCTCAGGCGCATGATATTATTTATTTCCCAATCCTTTCCACAGCGCATGAGATTATTTATTTCTCAATCATTTCCCTCAGGCGCATGATATTATTTATTTTCCAATCATTTTCCACAGTGCATGAGATTATTTATTTCCCAATCATTATTTATTTTCCTAATTTTTATTTTCCAAATTTGGCATTAATTAACATTGATTGTTATCTTGATTAATTATTGATCATGCGTTCCTAGATGGAACTAAGAGACTGGCTAGTCGTCTTTTTGAATTAAATGGAATAAGACACTTTCATATTTGCAATCGATTGGCCAATCCCAAATATTGATATATAGATACATGCAGGCTAAATTTTATTTATTTATTTCACGAAAGCAGCATGTGTACTCTATGGTCAAGGCATGATTATTCCGTGGTTAGTTTAATTGTTGCATTACGCTATGTAAGACCTACAACCTAACCGCACGGGTATCGTTGTAGAGTTTGGCATATCGTATTTTGTACGGAAGTACTCATTCTGAATGACCATGATCCACGGCATGGGATTTCACTTAACATAGAGGCTACTAAGTTAAATAAAATAATGATTGCATTGAGGGAATAGATTTTCGAGTTCTTACATGGCAGCCCTCTTTGGGACTATTAGCGCCCAAGAGGCCGGCTGGTTCCTACAGATACTGTAATTCTGCCACACGGGCAGGGAGCGGTATCTGCTTATATTATTGTATATTGTATATTGATGACGGACGTCCCGCTGGGACTCGTCTAATTTATGATTGGCGCAATTGATTGATTAGATCGACTAGCCTTGCTTGTCCATAGTAAGAACTGAGAAATCCTTATTGCATAATTCTAGGATAACTTGGGACTCACAGTAGTAAGCCGTAGGAGTTGGATGGCCGTTTATGTTGATTTGTTTGTGTACTGTACCTACTCTGTTAACTAACTAAGATGATCAGAGTGTCGAGACATGACGGGCCAACCTCTGTCCTTGTTTGGTTGGAAGGTTGGATCGAAGTGTCATGACATTATGTGAATCCTAGTAGCAAGCAGAGATCTATATATCCTATTCTCTTATTACTGGTTTTAATTCCTCATATCGTGCTTCCTTGCAGTACTTGCTATTAGAGGTCTAACCTCTCTGGTTTTGCATGGCCAGATTTATAGTCGGTTCCCGAGAACTCAGCTTACTTCTACCTCCAAGATGGTTAATACTAGAGGAATGATCGCCGGAGGACTCGAGTGGGTTCCTTACTTCCCCGCTCGTTTTGTTACTTACTTTATATTTTGCCGTTTGGCACCGACATGTTAGTCGGATTGTCTTGTACTTACTTTTACATAATTGTAATTAAGTCAGACTGCAGCTGATAACAATTGTCTATATGTTGCTATATCATCTGGCTATATTTTGTAAAGCCAGATCTTAAGAACATTTTGACTAAGCGTTTGGGACGCCTTATTGCTTTATCTTAAATGTTCTCTGTTATTGCTTCTTGTTTGAATGATTGAGACAATAGATGTGAAGTGACCATAGCGAGACTTTCATGTAGTATGCACCCCCTTGTCTTTTAGACAGCATTGATCGTATTATACGGTATTCATCTACCCGTAATACGTAGTTGGCTGAGTCATTCCCCTGCTCTCCAGTATTCTGGTTCTGGGGCGTGACACGTACTGACAAATAGACTAGAGGAATGTAACTGGCTTAGAATTTGAAAATGAAAGCTTAGAAGACTTTTGGAAGACCATAGTAGGCTTAGAGAGAAGAGAAGAAAGAATGAATTGGTGTATTAAAATGGTAGAAATTCTTCTCTATTTATAGATTTTCCAAAGAAAGAATTCGGACAGAATCTATGAGAGAATCTTGGCAGATAGTCGTTACACCCGTAACTTGGGGGAGACTGGGTTTAAATGCCAACGTTCTACGAACCGAACTCGGGCCGAATTCGGGCCGTACTCGGTCCGAATTCTATTTGTCTAGAATTGGTTGCTTAGGGTTTTGCAAATCAGGTTTTTGGGCTTTTGAGAAGTCAAGCAGTTAGGAGCTTTTGTAAGTGGGCTTATTTTCAAAATAAAGGATATTTTGAAAAATAATTTTAGGGTAGCCTATTTGCCAGTACGATTCGGTGTACATTGTAATCCTAGACTCAATAAATTATGAAAAATATATTAATATTGAAAATACAGACTTAATGGCTAAAGTGTCTAAGTCTTGAACGGTAGCAGTAGCAGGTTGAGTAGATCGTTCAAGTAGTGCTTATATCGAGACAGTGTTAGATCAATTATTAAAATCAGGTTCGACCATGACCAGTGGGCCAATAATCTCTCCTATTTTGATAATTGATAAACTTTGACCGATATAACATCTTAATCTTGATTTAACTAAAATATCAAAATTTGTAAGGTATTGTTCTGTATGTACTTGTACTATTCTGTACTGTCTCCTCTTGGTAGAAATTGCCCTGAAAAAGATGTTAGATCCGTTTCTCTCCCATTGTCACTTAGAAAAATAATTACAAAGAGAGAAGCTCCTCCACAATTCATACATAAGAAATGAACGTTGAAGAAACGCAGAAATAATATAAAGAAATAAAATTAAGTTCACAGGCGATGAAGCATCAGCTAAGATATATTGTGCTAAGCATAAAACACAGAAGTGCATACCAAAAAGAAATAATACATACCGAAATGATAGAAAATGCATAATAAAAGGACTTTGAATACATCAATTCAGCAAACAGTCACAGAGGTGCTAAAAGAAAAGAAAAGTACTACGATCTTGGAATATCGGAGCATTTCCAAGAACACATAGACAAATAATAGAGTCTAATCAGAAAACATCTAGACAAATTACAATGACATCTAAATCAAATCTTCAGCTGCTAAACAGAGTCATCATAATCGCGATCAGCATCACCACCATGTCCAGAAGGACCAACCCCAGAAGTGTCAGCTCCATGAGATGGGTGTGGAGTAGCACCAGAACCACGGTACCAATCATAAACGTTATCGGACTCAAAAAAGTGATGAACTGCCTCATCATTATAGCGGTAGCATGATACAGTGGGATCTCGTGGAAGAGAACTGGCATGCTGACCAGTCTGGGCAAAATACAGATCCATAAAAGAGTTTGCAGGGCCTAAAATCGACTAGCATCTCGAAACTCGCATTCCCTCAATGTTTCAATAACAAACGCTTGTAAGGAGTTGTGATCATCCAGTTAAGTATGCCGCATATCAAATAAGTGTTGGTGGATACCCTCAAAAGTCATAGGATAATCCTGAGGTGGAGGAGGTGGTGCAGTAGGAGGAGCAGGAGAGACAGCTGCACTACGACGAGAGAGCTGAAGATACTTGGGCTCAGAATCATGAGCACAAGAAGGTAAATCAATCGTAAAGTGTTGGAAGATGATAGGAAGGATCATCGCGTAGACAAGGTTTCTGTTCCTCTCGCGACATCGATCCATCATCTGGATAATCGTCTTAGGGACGGAAAAAGAAATGCTATTATGAATATGATAAAGTACAGACATTTCAAAGGTGGTCACATCGTATTTAGAAGTAGATTTTGGCAAAATAGTGGAATAGACAATACGATGTAGCTCATAAAAGAATAAGTTCAAATGTACAGCTTTGAACTTTTCGGGACGGACATTATCAGGAGCACAGAGTTGGTTCTTGAAACTGTTTAAAGTCATGTCCCCTGGAAATTCAAATTCAGTGATATCGTCTAGCGCATCACCTACATTTGAAATGTTTAATATTTTTGCTAAGTCGACATCATTAAATTGAACATCAATGCCTACGATACGACTCTTAACAGTAAAACTATCATCAGCTAAGGTGAAGTTGCAGTAAAATTGCCGAATAGCATTGGTAGCAATGGAAAAAGAATGAGTGACAAGGTTGTGCAAAGCCACTGCTTTAAAATAGGGTGTGTGACGGAAAAATCATCTACTTAATTGGTGCACCGGGGCATATGTTACAAATTGAAATATCTGCATACCACATAATGATTGTTCAACAGTTTTGAAATAAAAATCATTGAATGCCCTTTCGTCCGTTTGGACGGACAAAAAAAGAGATCCTTGAACAGGATCCGAAGAGGAGGCTTCTTCGCTAACCGCCGTCTTCTTTCTCTTGAAAGGATTATTAATCCTAGGCATAATTTCTAAGGAAATATAGAATTTCTAAGAAATTAAAATAGAGAAATGGAAGAAATTATATCTTCTAGAAATCAAGTATGTAGAAGAAAATGAGATTCCACGGACGAATCCAAAGTTTGGAAGAGAAATTCTAAAGAATTGGGAGGAATCAAAGGTGGAAGAACTAGGGTTTGGGAGCTCTTTCTTGCGGCTGCTGCTTTGTTTGGAGGAAGGAGATGAATAGAAAGGGGGCACTTCGGTTCTAACTTAATATACTCGACATCAACAAAACTCGGGCCGAATTCGGTGCGAGTTCGCCTACAGTTCTATTGAGGTATTTTATATAGAAATAAATGTCCCTTTGTATCCATCATTTATTTCCAAGTTTAGTCATTTTAAATTTAAATTAATATAATTAATATTATTTTACTAATTAAATTTTGTTACGTAGCGACTGTCTCAGATTAGCTGTAGGGGTACTGTCCCAACTAACGGAGGTTCACAGGTGAATGCTTAAGTACCATTTCGCTTTAGTCATAGCCGTGGTGACAGACAGACCCTTTGTAGGTTTGTCTCGAAAATAGTTTTTGCATAATAAAAATTAATGAATAAAATTAATGAATATTATTGACATCTAAAATTCCTAATTTTTGACGTAAATAATTGAAACGATCTTCCGTTAATGGTTTTGTAAATATGTCAGCCAATTGTTTCTCTGTGTCTATATATTCTAGGTTTATATCTCCATTTGTTTGATGGTCTCTAAGAAAATGATATCGAATCTCAATGTGCTTAGTGCGAGAATGACTTACAGGATTCTTAGTCAAATTAATAGTACTAGTATTGTCACAGAAAATGGGTATTTTGTGTAATGTAAACCAAAGTCTTATAAGGTTTGCTTCATCCAATGTGCACAACAACATCCTGCAGCGATATACTCAGCCTCAGTAGTTAATAATGCAAAAAAATTACTTTTTGCTAAACCAAGAAACTAGTGCCTTACCTAGGAAATGACGTGTGCCGCTAGTACTTTTTCTATCTACTTTGCATCCAGCAAAATCAGCATCCGAATAACCGATTAGGTCAAAGGACGTAGTTTTAGGATACCATAAGTCGACAGAAGAAGTGCCTTTAAGGTATCGAAAGATATGCTTAACTGCACACAGGTGTGATTCCTTAGTGATAGCTTGAAAACGTGCACACAAGCAAACTCTAAACAATATATCAGGATGACTAGCAGTTAAATAAAGTAAACTACCAATCATACCTCGATACTTATGTATGTCGACAGGTTTTCCTTGTTCATCTACATCAAGCTTGGTTGAAGTTTCCATTGGAGGGCCAAGAGATTTGACGGCTTCCAGATCGAACTCCTTTAGCAAATTTTTTTGTGTATTTGGCTTGATTGATGAACGTCCTATTGTTGGTTTGTTTGATTTGTAATCCAAGGAAGAATTTGAGTTCTCCCATCATGCTCATCTTAAACTCATTCTGCATATACTTGGAAAATTATTGACAAAGAGACTCATCAGTAGATCCAAAGATAATATCGTCAACATAAATCTGAATTAAAAGAATATTTTTATTTAAAGACTTATAAGCAGTGTAATGTCAACCTTGCCTTTTGAAAAACCGTTATCAAGTAGAAAGTAACTTAAACGATCGTACCAAGTACGAGAGGCTTGTTTCAGACCGTATAAGGTTTTCTTCAACTTGAAAACATAGTCAAATTTTTGAAATCAACAAATCCTGGAGGTTGAGCTACATAAACTTCTTCTTTTATAAAACCGTTAAGAAATGCACTTTTTATGTCCATTTAAATTTTTTTGAAATTATGAAAACATGCAAATGCACATAACATGCGAATAGATTCTAACTGCGCAACTGGGGCATAGGTCTCATCGTAGTCGATACCTTCCTCTTGGTTGTATCCTTGAGCTACGAGTCGGGCCTTGTTACGAGTAACTAAACCATACTCATTCAATTTATTTCGGAATACCCAGCGGGTGCCAATGATCAATATGCTTGGAAATAAGTTCTCAAACTTGATTCGTTCATATTGGTTTAATTTCTTTTGCATAGCATCTAACCAGTAATTATCGCTACATGCTTCTTCAATAGTTTTAGGTTCTCGCTGTGAAATAAATGCAACACGAGAAGCTATATCTCTGGCAGAGGAACGATTACTTACATCCTTGGTAATCTCACCTATTACCAAGTCCTTGGGATGGTCGGCCATAAACTTCATTTTTTTGGAAGACTCTCAAGGTAGCTGGTTCTGGTTTCTGGTTTTGTAGGTACTTTGTTTGGTCTACTGAGGTCTTCATCATCATCGTCAATCATCTATTGATTTAGTTCGTCGAAGGTGACATTCATTGATTCTTCGATAATTATAGTCCTTTTATTGAAGACTCGGTACCTTTTGCTTTTAGCCGTATAACCTAAAAAGATACCCTTATCGGCCTTTTCGTCAAACTTTCCTAAATTATCTTTAGTATTAAGAATGAAACATTTACAACCAAAGATTTTAAAGTAAGAAACTGTGGGTGCTCTATCAAACCATAATTCATAGGGATTCTTCTTCGATTTCGGTCGAATAAGAACCATATTGAAAACATAACAAGCTATATTGACAGCTTCAGCTCAAAAATATTTAGGTAGACTAATCTGGTTTAACATTACTCTAGCCATTTCAGATAGAGTCATGTTCTTACGTTCCACATCTATATTTTGTTGTGGAGTCCTAGGACAGGAGAACTCATACAAATAATCGTGTGTCATAAAATTGCTCAAACTCTGCTTTCTCGAATTTATTGCCATGATCACTTCGAATACGAGTGATCATGAATCCCTTCTCATTTTGAACTTTCTTGCAAAAAAGACGAATTCAGATAATACATCTTTCTTGCGTGTGAAAATATACCCACGTGTATCTAGAAAAATCATCTACTATTACAAATACATATAACTTACCACCTAAGCTAGCAATTCTACTAGGCCCAAATAAATCCATATGCAGTAGTTATATAGGTCTAGTGGTGCTTACAGCGTTCTTGGACTTAAATGTGGATCGAGTAGCTTTGTTCTTTTTACATTCACTATAAATCGTATCCTTCTTGAAAGTAATGTCCGGTAAGCCTTGTACCAATTTCTTCAGGGATAGTCTTAAAATTGTGTCCATATTTACGTCCATATTTGCATGACCGAGTCTCATATGCCATAGTTGACTCTCATTATTTTTAGCAAGTAAGCATCTTCCTGCTTTGTTAGCATCTTCCAACAAATAGAAAACATATATATTGTCTTTTCTAACCTTCAAAGATAGTACTACCAGTTGAGCTATCAACTATAGTATATTTGTCTTTAACAAAGTTAATACCATAACCATGATTGGCCAAATGACTTATACTAAGTAGGTTATATTTTAACTCGGTTACTAGACATGCATCTTTAATCAAAGGATATGAAGCTTTACTAATGTTGCTGATACCTACTATATACCCTTTAAAGTTATTACCGAATGAGACATATCCTTCTTTATTCTTTGACAGTATTGCGAATAGAGAAGCATCACTAGTCATGTGCTGAGAGCAACCACTGTCGAGGATTCATTTGCTTCTAGCATGAGTAGGGTGTTCCACCTACAAAAAAATTTCTAGATAAAAATTTTGGAACCCATTTCTTGTAAGGTCCTGAAATATTAGTCTTTGGTATCCATGCACAAATCTTCAAATCAACTAGCTTTCTTACTCCACATGTCGAAGAAATATGACTAATGATACCACAATAGTGACATTTAGCATGTTGAGTGTTAGATGCAGTGTGTTGTGCATGATTGGTAGGTCATGTTTTTCTAGTTGGATATTTGTAATAAAATGCATGCCGGTTAGTCTTCTTGGACAAAGGTTTAGCTGGGTTTGGTCTGACAGTGTTGGATTTAATTGTGTTCTGATATTTCGGTAAGTGACACGTGTTAGGTAGGAAGCAGCAACTTCAGTCTGTTTTTCTAAACTAATTTTCAACTTTTTGGAAGTGTCGTAAAGCTTAGTATAGTCAGCTATGAGTGTATCGTTTCTGACTAGTGCATGTTGAAGGCTCTTCTTCTCTTTGAGTAAGTCTTCCTCAAGTTTGGCAATAGTCTTATCTTTTTCTTTGGATAGTCGTGTGGTCTCGTGTAATTGCAATATGACAGAGAAAAGTTTACCTGTCTCACTAGGGTTATCATTACTTCTTACCTCGGCTAGTAGATTGGTAAGTCTTCATATTTCACCTTTGTACTCCTGGAGTACCTTCTTAGAGTTCTGGTATTTGCTACGCAGTTTTCTATAATCACCTAAGAGGTCACTAAAGGCTTCACCTAGTTGTTCAACGGTAAAATCATCATATGTATCAAACAGGGGATTAGTGTTTACCTAATCATATGCCATTAAGCATATATTTGCAGCATCGTCTGATTGTTCATCTTCTAAGTCGTTGGCTTCACATTCATGCCATATGCTTGTATTACCATATCTCTTGGAGGTAGATTTCTTCAGGTAACTCTTTTCATATTTGTTTCCTTTCTTAGTTCATGATGATGTTTTCAGACATTCCTTCTTGATGTGTCATTTCTTCTTGCAGCCGTAGCAGATAGGATCTTCTTCATTGTTCCTGTTGTTGCTATTGTGTTCTTTTGTCCTTTTGTTGAATCTCATGAACTTTTTGAAATTCTTTACTAGAAGAGCTTGATCCACAGTGTCAAAATTACTGTCATTAAAATCTTCTTCGACAGCTCTTCGATGTTGCGCTTTGAGGGCAATTGACTTCTCCTTTGGTGTGACGTCTTCAAAGTCTTGAAGTTTTAGGTCGTGAGTGAGTAGCTTTTCCATGAGTGTTTCAAGAGACATAGTAGCGAGGTCGTTCCATTCAATAATTGCAGTAGTATTTGGAATCCAGTTCTTCGTGAGAGCTCGTAGCAATTTACGAATCTTTTCATGGTTATTGTATTCCTTGCCTAAAGAAGACAAAGGATTTACAATATCTAGAAATCTCGTAAACATCTGTGTAACGGATTTGTCTGGCTTCATTTTGAACACTCATAGTCTTGTGTGAGCCTACTGATATTTGACTCCTTGACTTGCATCGTACCTTCGTGAGTAACTTCGAGAATTTTTCATACTTCATTGGATATTGTGCATGTAGACATCATGTTAAATTCAGTCCTATATAAAGCAAAAAATAAAGCCTTAATAGGACGTGTGTCAAGACTGGCCTCTTTTTTTTCTGTGTCAGTATACTTGTCATGTGCTTTCTCAACCAATTCTCCGTCAATAAGAACACGATGAGGCTTTTTATAGCCATCGACAATAATGGACCATAGGTCGAAGTCTAAAGATTTCAAGAAGAAACTCATGCGTGTTTTCCAGTATGTGTAGTTAGTACCATCAAACAGTAGATCTGTTTATGGCCTGCCCTTCACTTATAAATTTCACAGTTGTCATGTGTGATATAGTGATCTATGTAACAGTAGTTGAATTAAAGACAATAATAGCAATTTTACCTTGCTTTACCTGTATAATCCGCTCTGATAACAATTGTAGGAATGAGATGTAAAGCAATATACTCTAGAGGGGTGAATAGAGTAGGCAGCAAAAAATTAGCTATTAAAAAATAGTTAGTAGCAAGATCGCAGAAATATATCACAAATATGAAAATGCAAAGTAGAGAGCAAATAGCAAATGCAAACACAAGAATGTATACTGGTTATCCTCTTGTGAGGACTATTCCAGTCGAAAGAATTCCAGCCTCCATTTGAAATCTAATATGAAAAAATATCGTAAATTTTCATGCGAAGTTCATATAACTTCTACAACGCGAGCTTTGATTCGAAGCACTCGACCAACTTCAATTGTGAAGTGTCTATCTTCAATCAAGTCTCTGATTACAATCACTCTGAAACTTCTTGACCATACCGTATTGGCAAATAGACTAGAGGATTGTAACTAGCTTGGGATTTGAAAATAAAAGCTTAGAAGGTTTTTGGAAGATCATAGTAGGCTTAGAGAGAAGAGAAGAAAGAATGAACTGGTGTATTGAAATGGCAGAAATTCTTCTCTATTTATAGGTTTTCCAGAGGAAGAATTCGGGAAGAATTCTATGAGAGAATCTCGGCAGATAGTCGTTGCACCCGTAACTGCGGGAAGACTGGATTCAAATGCCAACGTTCCACTAACCGAACTCGGGCCGTACTCGGTCCGAATTTTTTTGGTCCAGAATTGGTTGGTTAGGGTTTTACAAATCAGGTTTTTGGACTTTTAAGAAGTCAATCAATTAGGAGTATGTGTAAGTGGGCTTATTCTCAAAATAAAGGATATTTTGAAAAAAAAATTGGGGTAGCCTATTTGCCAGTACAACTCGATGTACATTGTATTTCTGGACTCAATAAATTATAAAAAAATATATTGATATTAAAAATACATACTTAATGGCAAAATGTCTCCAAGTCTTGAACGGTAGCAGTAGCAGGTTGAGCAGATCGTCCAAGTAGCCCTTATATCGAGACATGGTTAGATCGATTATTAAAATCAGGTTTGACCATGACCATTGGGCCAACATAGTGTGCACTGAACTGTGCGCCTCTATATCAGCTCTTGACGTAACTCCCCTTTCGGAACATATAGGTGATCTCCTCCCCTGAATGTTCCACCCTCGTGAATCCGTAGTCCAGTCTACATGCATGCCTCTGTTCTCTTTCAGAGCCTCTAAAATCTA
>JANAVB010042644.1:0-113653 GCA_029216955.1 Iris pallida | reverse complement strand
GAACGAGTGAACATCTATGTAATTAACTCGTCGGGTTTTATTTTGAAAGATTCATATTCCTGTGTTAGTCTGCTGATTTTGGATTCCTTCACTTGGGAAGTACCTTCATGAGTTACCTCAAGAAGTTTCCAAATCTTATGAGACGTCTTACAGGTTGAAACTCGATTGAACTCCGTCTTATCAATTACACAGAACAGTGCATTGAAGGCACGTGCATCTAGACTAGCCTTTGCTTTTTCTATCTCTGTATATTTATCATGAGGCTTGTCTGTAAGTAAGCCATCAACCACTGTAGGTGTCGATTTCTATAACCGTCAATAACTATAGACCAAAGATCAAAGTCAAGAGACTTTAAGAAGAATGTTATACGTGTTTTCCAGTATGTATAGTTTGTTCTATCAAATAGTGGAGGTCTATTTGTAGATTGCCCTTCACTTGAATATTGATTTCACGGCTGCCATATATACTCTCTAAGGTTGTTATATTAGAATATAACCTACTCTGATACCAATTGTAGGACCGTTGAGAACCTCAAGAGGGGGGGTAAGTAGAGTGAGTACGTGTGCAACAGAATAAATCAACACTTAAAACATTAAAAGCAGATCACTATGGCAGTGAATAAAGAGATAATAAATAAATGTCGCAAGAGATCAGAGAATCAAACTCAGTGAACACCGTATATACTGGTTTCCCTCTTGGAGGACTAATCCAGTCGCAGGTAATCTTACTTGCCGTTAATCCACTATTCACAAGCTAATTGAGATCTTGGAGTCTCTTTACAACTCCGTGCTTGGTGACAAGTGCACGACCAACTTTATAATACCTTGCTTGGTGACGAGCGCACGACCAGCTTCTAAAACAGAGATGATTTCTGAACTTGAACGACCTTTTTACAACTCTGAGAACCAAAGAACTCTAAATCGAATTGATATTACTGGCTTTGGATAAGAGATGTATAGTAGAGTATGAAAGCTTTTAGAACACCGAAAACACTTTCGGAATAGATAAAGAGAATAAATGATTGAATGATTTGAAAAGGAAAATCTCTCTTCTATTTATAGGTTTTTGAGAACCGAACTCGGACAGAGTTCGGGGGAGTTTGGATGCAAAGATTTCGCAAACGAACGTTGCATGCAGATTTGGAGGTAACAAATATTTGAATATGAAAAAATCGAACTCGGCCCAAACTCGGACAGAACTCAGACCAAACTCGGCCTGAGTTCTGTCTAAGTTCATCTAGTAATATTTTATCAAATTCTGTTGCATAGGATAAATAGAACTTTTGGTAAGTGGACTTTGAATGAATGGGTAGGCTTTATAGATGAGTGGACTGTGAATAACCTAAGCCAGTACGACTCAGTCGATTTTACAATTTGTATTCTAGACTCAATAAAGGATAAAATACATAATAAACTGTAAAATAACTCAGTCTGTTTTCATTGCATAAGTACTTCGGGATGATGATTTTCATGCTTGCTGATGTTGTAGTACACTCTCTAATATTGAATTTACTTTACCTGAAATGTTAGCAGTAGTTTGTATAATTTGTTATTGACTTAAGTCATCTGTTGATTTATCAAAATTGGGTGTGACCATTTGGTAATGGGCCAACAGCAATGACCAGGTTTTGAAGAACGTTTCCAGAATGAAGCAAATATCTGATCTTCATCCATTTGTCATTCTCTTGTCAAGGTATGCACATTTAGATAATCCAATGCCATGTTAGGCAAAAAAATATTATTTATATAACTCATGAGTATTGTTGATGAAGTCTGCCCTGTACTGTACTTCTTTTATCTGATTTACTATAAACATTGTGATTATTCCTCGTCATCTAGCTCTTTATGAAGTTTGTCAGGTATCTGCAGAGAGGTTTTCTGAAGTTTTTCTTATTTGTTTGAAAAATCAATAATTTTGTTTGTACTACCTTTATTTGTAGGGTACAACGTTGACTTTTGAAGGGATATACAAACGTTGGCGTTTTGAAGGGATGTCACAATTTGGTGTTGGTGAATACATAAGGAATATTTCAATGTTTTGAGGCCTGCTGCCCTAAAAGGGAAATATGTATATATTTTTAGATTTTGAAATGTAATGGTGATATGTTGGTGAAACAAAAGTTGAAAAACGATTGATATATTTTGAAATATAATTAAGATGGTGTGATATTTGGATATTTTTAATGAAATGTTTAAATGTTAGTTAAATTTCATATTTCTGTTGTCTTAGAAAATTAATATGCTTTTTATAACGCATGGAATTATAGCATTGACATGTATATATGTGTGTGAATAACCAAAACAGAACGTTAGAAAGCGTTATGTATATAACCTAGTCATAACATTTTAGGATAGGTATGTTATATATAATGATAATATTAATGTCGTTTTCAAATTTAGTGTTATATATAATTGACATAATTATCTCATTTTTAATAAGAAAGTGTCACATAAGTGTAAGTCATATATAACGGGTTTTTCTAAATTTTATAACACCCGTGTTCATGATGTTGCTTGCTTTAAAAAAAACCATCATAAATTGTCATATATGATAGTTTTTACCCGTCATAAAAAAGGTATTTTTCTTGTAGTGCTTGATCATTGAGGTCTAGACAGCTATGCCGACACCTCGGTGTAGGCTGACTTGCGCACGCACTTGCATCCCGAAAAAGGGGTGCGGGTCGTGACAATCTAATCTAGTGAGTAAAATTCCTTCCGACGTCTTTGATCGTATGCATGTCCAGGGAACTCCGCCAGATCTATGATTTGGTTTATATAGGACATTTATTTGTGTTGTAGTACTCGTAGCAATTGTGAATGTTGTTTATGTACTTTGAATATTTTATTTGGACATATATGTGGATTAAAGATTTATTTTATTCTATTAGTTACATATCTTTTCTGAATTATGTCTCTTGTGTGGTTCCACCATGCGTTTGAGCCGCTGAAGGTCCGTGGACGGGAATTCTGCATGGGTTGCGCTGGGTGGATGATATATTGATTGTGATTAATAGGTTATATATAAATCATGTATGCTGCTATGACTACTATATTTAAAAACTTTTTTACAGTTCTATTAAGATTAGTGATGTCTATCCGACGTCTTCGCGACATACAATGACATACGTGCGACTACCTAGCAATGTAAATATCCGTCGCCAGTATACATGGCGACGGATTAACGACATACATCGATGGAATAATGACTTATTTTCGACAGCAAATACTGTCGAGATTCCATCAACATGTAAGTATCAAACTTTTGTTCATAATTAGAAATCTGAATGTCACTTCCAGCCAAAATGTCATAAACTTTATCACAAATCCGTAGGTAATTAGTCGTCTCTTTTTTAATCTATTTAAACATCACTATTCATTCACCAATTTGCTGTCAAAATTAACCTATCGCCAGGATGATGCATAAACGTCACCAAAAATGACGTTGCCATAATGTCAGCTTGATGTCGAGGATTCGACGGATTAGCGACATGTAATTTATCGACGACCTACATCCGTCTTCTTTTCGTCGCCATATCGTCGCTGTTAATAAGTAGCGAGAATTTGGCGACGAATGTGTCCATCTCTAAATCTATATATTTTTGTAGTGTTCAGTCAGGGTCATTTATCTAGATAACACAATAAATACATCTACTTCTCAATTCATAAGAATCAAATATCGTGAACAAGAAACATATGTTATGGTATGCAGCCAAGCATATATTTACTCGAATAAACTCGAAAGAAAATACGTGTCTAAAAACTAGGCTGTAACAACAGCTAAAGTTATGGTATTATATAAAACATGAGGAACAATAAGAATATACCATTAGTAATACCTGAATCCTGCAAAAGTAAAACTTTACAAAATTCTACTAATCTCAACAAAGCTCACAATAAAATGAAAGAAAACCAAGTCCTAAGAGGGACCTGGCAAGATACATAATATATAAGCTGTATAAACTGAAATAAAAAACATAAAGTAGGCAAGGCTGTTTCTAACCTCCCAAATGTGCAATTTAGAGCACAACTTTCATACGCATGGGTGGGATTTAGGCTAACTCGAATAACCCATATAGCTCAAGGCTAGTGGTGTACATACACTTTCATCCAGGCATCTGTATTCATCCGTAATGATCCATAAACGTTAGAGGGCGTCTGCAAATTCATCAATTTTCATAGTTTCATCCAGAGAATATGGTGTACCAATTCATCTATCCCATACGCACTAGTGACTGTCCTCCCCCATAATCTCCATTGACTAAGTCATGTCCATAACCTATCCAGTTTGTAACTGCTTGAGTCTCTAAAACACTAATCATAGTAGTTACGTTTCTAACCGTGATACGTCCCATATGTATCAATGAACATTCGTATACAATGGACTGTGTCCTATCATTAATATCATATCGTGTTGGTGTGTATCAAGGTCACGAGGATAAGAGAATATCCGAAAAATATATGGTAGTCTGCTAGTAACTAAGATGATATACATAAAATAAAATGAATCCAATAAATCGACGAATACAGTCAGTCGCACCCAAGTCCAGCTAGGACACACAGTTCATGTTTATACAAGTAATTATTATCATGTAACATAACTAAATCAAAAACAAAATATGAAATAAAATATTAATACAACAAGGTATACTTGCATAGAGGTGGTACGATGATTTGACGATGTGCAGTCAACAAACTCGTCAAGTCAACGGTAGTAAACACTAAAGAATCATCACGAACATCTCCGAATGATAAAATAATATCACTAACATTTCCAAAATAAGCGAGAAAACTAAAATAGCCTACCCATAAGTCCAATTTGGACATAGAGACAAAAATGACAGTTTTGGGTCAAAACGGGTTCCACAAGTGGATCCACATTGCACGAAAAAACATGCCAAAATTGATGTTCACTAAATACAACAAACTATATATCTAACGTGATGACAACAACTATACGAAGTCAATAGAATGTCTAAAATTGGATTATGATGAGCCAGTTTCAAGATCGCTTGTCGAATCGGATGGTGAGGCTAGCGAAACGACAATCCGATCGACAGTCTCAAAATTGAACCAAACTTCGGTCATAGGACTAGCGTAATTCTGCGAGTCCAATGGCACAAGTTCGTCACGACACGACGAATGTGCACAGCGTAATTGAGAAAAAGGTCGATACAATAATTTTTTGACGGATAAGGGTCAAATTTGTCATGCACACTCGACCAAATTGAATTCTTTCAAAGCCCACACGTCCACAAAAAATTTACGCACCTTTTGATGTAATTAGTACGCAACAAGGTTGTCTGATTTGACAGAAACAACTCCGTATCGTAAAAATTTTAGTTTTAAAAATATTATTTTTCTGTGATTTCAAACTGAAATAACTTGGAACTAAAATCAAAAATAAATAAATATATTTGAAGGGAAATAAACCTGGTTATATAGGACATATACTGAAAAAAGGAAAGCCTGGTTTGATTCACAGGATATGAGGTATTAGCCTCGAAATATTGGTACTTGGGATGATTTCTGTGTGATTCAAGATTCATCTTTTCTTGAAAATGTGTAATAAAATAAACTATTTGAAAATAATTAAAGAGGGTTAGGTTATCTACATGCTGCTGAAATTATTTCAGCTTTTGGCTAACTGTGGAGGAAGATATGAGTAAAAGGGACGTTTGGACTGATTTTTATAAACAGTTTACATGCAGTTGATCCTCGACTTTTAGTCGATTTCTTACTCAATTAAATAGCTAGGAAATCTAATTAAAGGGATATCCAGATGTTTTGTTGTGAACCAAACCAAACATACGGATCGAAAAACGGATGAGAGATAAGAAAGAAAACTGACTTTGAACTTGGCTTGTTGGATACCCGACTAATGTGCGATCCAGGCACACGAGGGCTGATCCGGTGGTCATGGGCGACCAACGTCTTGCTAGGTGGTCGCCTGAAGGTAGTTGAAAAGAGTTCAAATGTATGTGAGGAAGCTCCTGAAAAAGTTTGGTAAAATATCGCTAGGTTATTTCACCCGATTTGAAGAAATGGTATTCTGATTATGGAAAGTTTTAATGAGGACTTAATGATGGATGGATTTGGAAGGAGTTAGAATACCTTGAATTCATTTTTTTAAATACACAAGCAAAGCCAAAAATAAAGCTATAATTTGGACCATATTGTAAAACCCCTAAATTTCTCTCATATATATTTTTTATTATAAATTTGGTACTGATTATTATATTGTATTTATACGTCGCGTAGTAGCATTGACGTCGTGCGCAAAATTTTGTTTTTCGTAATTGCTCGACGAGTTCGAATATGTGCGAGCGTACATATTTTTAGAAAAATATTTTCATTTTTATAGTTTTAAAATAATATATATAATATATAATAATTCTTTGTATTTGTATTTTACTTAAAGTTGTAAAAAGTATCGTATCGGGATGGCCAAAACTTATTACTTTATTTATTTATAAAAGGCTATCTATCTTATTTAATAGTGGTAATTTAGAAAATTTTTTATAAATATTCCTTGCATATGAGGTACATGAATTTGAATTTATATATAATTCCATTTTTGAAATTTATTAATATTAATATTTTATTACTCAAAAAGATATCTAAAAATATTTATTATTTTCAAAATTATTATTATTAGTATTTTTAGAAATATATTTTAAAATTATTGTGGCAATTTAAATCTTGATTTGATTTTATGGATTTATTTAAATAGTTAAATTAATATCTATATTTGAAATTTGATTTATCTTAATTGATTTTAAATTAAAGGATGAATTTTAATTAGATTTAAATTGATTTAGATTTGGATTTGAAATTTATTGAATTGATTTAAATTAATAGATGAATTATGTAACGGGGATTTGAATCATCCTAATCCATATCTATCTATGAGTCCACCTCCTATATAAGGAGAGCTCCTCTTTGCTCTTTTTCCATAGACTCCAATTAAACTCCACAAAGTCAACCTGAGTGCATCGTGTCCATGTCCATCTCCGTGTCCCATCTACTACATATTTTCTTTATAAATACATTATCTTCATCGCGTCCGACACACTCGGACGCATCTCCTCGTCTCCATCATCGTGTCGGACACACCCGATATGTCCTGACAACATCCTTGACCCAACCCCAAATCCTAAACCTAGCTTACCATTGACACCGTAGCCATGCAGCTCCGTCTTCTCTGCCACCTCCTCTTCTCCCTCCCGTTCCTCGACACGGACTGTCCCACAGACAGACGCGACCACAACCTCTTCTCCGCCGTGCCCCAAAACACTGACGCACCACCACGACCCTCGACAACTCGGCCCTCCCGATTGCCAAATACCAGAACTCCGACACCGCTGCCAACACCCTCGACTCTCTCGTCGCCTGCTTGCCTGCAGCGCCGTGCCACACCCCCAGAACCATCACCCTTCACCACCACCTCAATTAACCACTACCACCGCCATCGACTCCATACCCCTGTCCGGTCGATCGCCACTAACCCGTGCTCCTCCACCACGGACCAGACCACCATGCCCCCTAGCCAAGACAACTACAACCACCACAACCCGAAAGGAAACCATCACGAAAGGAGGGGAAAAAACCCTCACCTGACTCCTGCCGAACCGGCGACAGCCGCTCTTGCGCCACCGCGGACCGGTGCCTCCCCGTCCCTATGTATCTCGCGCCAGCGTAGCCTTCCGCCTGTGTCACCACCAGATTCCTCTGCCGGTGAGACCGACGCCACCACGAGAAGGCACGCCGGAGCCGCCGCGCCATCAGCGTCCACCCGCCGGTAGATCAGTCGCCCGCCGATGAGCCCCGTCGAGTTCCCCTCACTCTTTCTAAACCCTCCCTCCCTCCGCCTCTCCTCCATTTCCCTTCTCTCTTTCATCTCTCTCTCTCCCTCGCTCACTCTCCAATTCTCTTTCTTTCTCTTCTTTTTTCTTTTCTTTGTTTCTTATAAACTGTTCTACTTCTGTGTTTGTTTTATTTATTTTTGTTTTTTTTGTTGTGTTTCATTGTATTGGTTTAAATCACTATTATTATTATTAGTAGTAGTATTTTCATAGTGAATATCTATAATTTAAATATTTAAATATATTTTATTGAGATGTATTTTGGACAACTATCTAAATGTAAGCATGTGTACTTTACGACAACTATATATTAGTTATTATACCTTATTAATATTAGTATTACTGACAATATTTTAGTTGTTATTTTTATCATAAGTATTATTGTTATTTGTAAATAAATTATTTTAGTATTTTCATAGTATGTTAAAATATAGTACTAGGCCTGCCCTATGTTATTTTTTAAAAAACTGGATTTCGAAGGCTAGATATGTTGTTACAATATTAATACTTATTTTAGTATACTAAAAATATTTTGATAAAAGTAGGTTACTCTAAAAATATGGTTTTCCAAGAATGTTTATCTAAGGTTTTATTGAAATATCGTTTCTGTCAAAAATTAAATTTTATAAATTTACTGTTTTTAGGCAAAATAATTTTGTTGACTCTTAAGTATTTTTATGCTTATCTCGACTTATAATAGAAAACCAAATTTATTTTGAGTATTATAAAATAGTTTTCAAAATATATATTATTTTATCCAATTTTCGTGATTATCCTTCTGTCCATAACCAAATCCAATATTTCTAAACCCTCACAAATTCTGTACTACCTTATGTCCACCCTAACTAATTCGACCCATCTGGACCCGATAGAACATCCCGTGCCACCATCCGAGGTCACCTTGTGTAGTTGTTACCCGAAGTCGCAGTTCGTGCCACATTGATCATTGCAGTACACCAGGCGTCCTACCAGCAAGACACCTTGCCATTTGCTGTTTATTATTTTAGCTCATATTTCATGCATTGTTATTATTTTTTATGCAAAATAAACTGTGATACATGGCATAACTTGTTAGAACTTACTATTCAGTTTATTTCCTGCTATGTATTATTTTTCTTACAGATTAAACCTAGATTTAAGGTACCACCTTGTGTGTTGCATTCATTGGCCTTGACATGTTGTACCACAAAGTTGTGTGTCACATGTAGAACACGGACATGCTGACTGGCTGGCCACCGGTACGTATAAGCCGTGCGATAGGATTAACTGCTAATAGAATTGCATGCTAGTTTGACTTAGCTGTTATAGAGGTTTTGTGTTGTGGATACAACATAGTAGCCATTGGACGGGGAGGACAATACCTTGGCATATGGGCTACTATGCACTTTCCCTTTTGTAACCCGTGAGCTCCGCCGGAGACGCGGGTAAGATTACCCATGATTACTGACGGCCACTGGCGTTCTGCGGAACGTCATACTCTTATTGATTGGGCCTCTGGTGCCCAAGGGGGGAATATGCCGATCCCATTTTAGCCATAGCCCATGCGTAGGAAGGATTGTTCTTAACTACATTTCACTTAGAACGGTTAGGCACCTTTATCCGTTAGGTATGAGTACTTTTGGTTTGGGTACTTGTATCTGACCGTAGCTTGGAACTATAACTTGTCGCGGCTTAGTTCGTCACATCTTGTCCTTGTTTGGTTATAGGTGTGGCTTACTACTTCGATGAGAAGGTATTGAACCTTGTTGGGGTCGGATACCATATTGGATTCATAGCATGGAAAGATACGTCATCGTGAATTAGTTTACCATCTCCTGTCCTTGTTCGGTTGGGAGGATGGTAAGCTAGCTCAATGGTGTATATTGGTCCATGTTATAATCCAATTGACCTATTTATTTGAGTAATTTATATTCAGTTATATTGGCATAATATTATGTGTCTTATTATGTCCCTCTAAGGACCTGGTCATTTTGCCAGGTGTGTGCTCTTGTCTTTTGTCGGTGTTCTAGCCATGGCCTTGATCGTATCTATCTCTTCAAGGATGATTGTACTTTGATCGTCTTCGCTTCGCTCGCCAAAACCTTTATTTTGTTATGTATTTCTTTTCATAGTTGGTAGTGGATTTGTCTCTGCCCAACTACATGTACCAAATGATAATTTATAGTTGATTATATGATATCTTTTATTTTTTATTTTGTGGATAGATTAGTTAAACTTGGTTTTACTGTATTTTAAAGCTTACATATATTTATTATACGGCTGGCATGTCTACGTTCCTAGTCCTACGTATTTTGGGACTGGGGTTACATGTTTTGTGGTGGCCCATACAGGTCAAGATATATAAATTGTTTGGTTACTTTACCGTACCAAGCAAGCTTGCGAATAGGATTAAAGTCTAGGATCTCATCCACATACTTGACATCTTTCCTCGATTCATACTCGAACTACCGTTCGACTCATCTATTGTATCTTGCTTGATTTCTTCTATCATAATTCTTATCTTCCCTTCGTGCTTGCTAGAGGTTAGACAAGTGATCCCTACTAGTTAGACATGTTTCTTTTGTCCCAAAACACTATTAGTTTAATTCTTTTAAGTTGGGTAGACTGCCATATGACCTAGCAATCCCTTTGTCCTTGTGACCTATATTCACAAGTTTACTTAGATTCTAGAATTTAGAGGAACTAACCCAACTAGTCAACCAAGGACTTGGACAAGAAGACTATAGGACGACTGTATAGAGACCAACACAGGATATGACTTAGAATCGTTTACACTAATTCTGCTTTCTTTCAACCTAAAACCTCATGTGCCTACGTTTTTACCATCTTGACTAATGATTCTAATATAGCCTAGTATTTGCAAGCCAATTCTTTATCGAGCTTGATCAAGGAATATGATATTGAGCGGCCGCTCTCTAACATATTGTCCAATCAGAATCGGTGCATGATGGTCTGATCAACCGAGTGCACTTTGGTTCGCTTTTGCCTATTATTCTACATGGATGGAACATAAATAAACTTGGCCTTTAGAATCCCATCCACGACTGCCTTGATAATTCATTGAAATTATTCGATCGTCCTTGAACCACGTATTCGTATTCGATAATATCGTCTTTTGAACTCCTTATTGCTTTCGCCTTACCTATTTTAGAAGGCGAAGGCATTATACTAGAACTTCCACTAGCCTTCCTATCGATAATGACCATTATCACTCGAGGTTGCTATATCTGCTTGTCCTTTTCTCGGCCCTATCATGACCTTCTAATCGCTTAATTTAGGAGTGCATCTAATTCGTTCTCTTAATCGTGCCCTCACCTACTCTCAAGAAACCATAACTTTAAGGTCTCTAATTATTTTTTTTGTTACCATAATATTCTTTATTGCCTGTTATCTTGTTTTAACCTTAACCCTTACTCATTTTCTTTCTTGCGCTAACCCATGATTATCCTCGCCATTATTGAAATCACAATTTCCTAATGCACGTTTTGTTGAACGTTGTGAGTGATTGTTCCTCACCAAAACCCTTATGCCTTCTCCCCCTACAAATTCTTAATTTTGAGGACGAAATTCGTTTAAGTTGGGTAGGATGTAAAACTCCTAAATTTCTACTATATATTTTATTATAAATTTGGTACTGATTATTATTTTGTATTTGTACGTCGCGTAGTTGCATTGTATATGCGTGAAATTTTGTTTTTGCAGTTGGTCGACGAGTGCGAATATATGTGAGCGTACATATTTTTAGAAATTTTTTTCATTTTTATAGTTTTAAAATAATATGTATAATAATTATTTGTGTTTGTATTTTACTTAAAGTTGTAAAAAGTATCGTATCGGGATGGCCAAAACTTATTACTTTTATTTATTTATAAAAGGCTATCTTATTTAATAGTGGTAATTTAGAAAACTATTTTTATGTAAATATTCCTTGCATATGAGGTACATGAATTTGAATTCATATATAATTCCATTTTTGAAATTTATTAATACTAATATTTTATTATTCAAAAAAATATTTAAAAATATTTATTATTTTCAAAATTATTATTATTAGTATTTTTGGAAAATATATTTTGAAATTATTATGCAAATTAAATCTTATTTTATGGATTTATTTAAATAGTTAAATTAATATCTATATTTGAAATTTGATTTATCTTAATTAATTTTAAATTAAAGGATGGAATTTAATTAGATTTAAATTGATTTAGATTTGGATTTGAAATTTATTGAATTGATTTAAATTAATAGATGAATTATCTAACGGGAATTTGAATCATCCTAATCCATATCTATCTCGGAGTCCACCTCTATATAAGGAGAGCTCCTCTTTGCCCTTTTTCCAAAGACTCCAATTAAACTCCACAAAGTCAACCTAAGTGCATCGTGTCCATGTCCCATCCACTACTTATTTTCCTTTACAAATACATTATCTTCATCGCGTCCGACACCCCGGATGCATCTCCTCGTCACCATCATCGTGTCAGACACACCCGACACGTCCTGACAACATCCTTGACCCAACCCCAAATCCTAAACCTAGCTTTACCATTGACACCGTAGCCATGCAGCTCCGTCTTCTCCGCCACCTCCTCTGCTCCTCCCGTTCCTCGACTACGGACTGTCCCACAGACAGACGCGACCACAACCTCTTCTCCGCCGTGCCCCAAAACACTGACGCACCACCACGACCCTCGACAACTCGGCCCTCCACGATTGCCAAATACCAGAACTCTCCGACACCGCTGCCAACACCCTCGACTCTCTCGTCGCCCTGCTTGCCTGCAGCGTCGCGCCACACCCCCAGAACCATCACCCTTCACCACCACCTCAATTAACCACCACTACCGCCATTGACTCCCATACCCCTGTCCGGCCACTCCGACCGACCGCCACCAACCCGTACTCTGCCACCACAGACCAGACCACCATGTCCCCCAGCCAAGACAACCCCAACCACCACAAACCGAAAGAAAACCATCACGAAGGAGGAGGGGGAAACCCTCACCATACCCGGCCGAACCGGCGACAGCCGCTCCTGTGCCGCCGTGAACCGGTGCCTCCCCGTCCCTGTGGATCTGGCACCGCCGTAGCCTTCTTCCATGTCCCCACCGGCTTCCTCCGCCGGCGAGCCCGGTGCCACCACGAGAACGCACTGGAGCTTTCGGACCATCAGGCCACCCGCCGGTAGATCAGCCGCCCGCCGATGATCCCCGGTCGAGTTCCCCCTCACTCTTCCTAAACCCTCTCTCCCTGCCTCTCCTTCATTTTCCCTCTCTCTCATCTCTTCTCCCTCACTCACTCTCCAATTCTCTTTCTCTCTATTCTTTCTTTTCTTTGTTTCTTATAAACTGTTCTACTTCTGTGTTTGTTTTATTTATTTATTTTGTTGTGTTTCGTTGTATTGGTTTAAATCACTATCATTATTATTATTAGTATTTTCATAGTGAATATCTGTAATTTAAATATTTAAATATTTAAATATATTTTATTGAGATGTATTTTGGACAACTGTCTAAATGTAAGCATGTGTACGTTACGACAACTGTATATTAGTTATTATACCTTATTAATATTAGTACTATTGACAATATTTTAGTTGTTATTTTTATCATAAGTATTATTGTTATTTGTAAATAAATTATTTAGTATTTTCATAGTATGTTAAATATATAGTACTAGGCTTGCCCTATATTATTTTTTTAAAAATTGGATTTCGAAGGCTAGATATGTTGTTACATATTAATACTTACTTATTTTAGTATACTAAAAAGTATTTTGATAAAAGTAGGTTACCCTAAAAATATGGTTTTCTAAGAATGTTTATCTAAGGTATTTTATTGAAATATTGTTTCTGTCAAAAATCAAATTTTACAAATTTACTATTTTTAGGCAAAATAATTTTGTTGACTCTTAAGTATTTTTCATGCTTATCTCGACTTATAATAGAAAACTAAATTTATTTTGAGTATTATAAAATAGTTTTCTAAATCATATATTATTTTATCCAATTTCCATGATTATCCTTATGTCCGTAACCAAACCCAATATTTCTAAACCCTCGCAAATTCTGTACTACCTTATGTCCACCATAACTAATTCGACCCATCTGGACCCGATGGAACAGCCCGTGCCACCATCCGAGGTCACCTTGTGTAGTTGTTACCCGAAGTCGCAGTTCGTGCCACATTGATTATTGTAGTACACCAAGCGTCCTATCAGGCAAGACACCTTACCATTTGCTCTTTATTATTTTAGCTCATATTTTGCATTATTCATTATTTTTTTATGCAAAATAAACTGTGATACATGGCATAACTTATTAGAACTTACTGTTCAGTTATATTTCCTGCTATATATTATTTTTCTTATACATTAAACCTAGATTTAAGGGACCACCTTGTGTTGCATTCATTGGCCTTGACACGTTGTACCACGAAGTTGTGTGTCGCATATAGAATACAAACATACGTGACTGGCTGGCCACCGGTACGTATAAGTACGATAGGATTAACCGCTAATAGAATTGTATGCTAGTTTGACTTAGCGTTTATAGAGGTTTAGTGTTGTGGATACAACATAATAGGCATTGGGCGGGGAGGACAATACCTTGGCGTATGGGCTACTATGCATTTTCCTTTTTGTAACCTGTGAGCTCCGTCGGAGATGCAGATAAGATTACCCATAATTACTGACGGCCACTGGCGTTCTGCGAAACGTCATGCTCTTATTGATTGGGCCTCTGGTGCCCAAGGGGGGACTATGTCGATCCCATTTTAGCCAGGGCCCATGCGTTGGAAGAATTGTTCTTAACTACATTTTACTTAGAATGATTATGCACCTTTATCCGTTAGGTATGAGTACTTTTGGGTTAGGTACTTGTATCTGACCGTAGCTTGGAACAATAACTTGTCGCAGATTAGTTTGTCACATCTTGTCCTTATTTGGTTGTAGGTGTGGCTTACTACTCCGATGAGAAGGTATTGAACCTTGTTGGGGTTCGGATACCATATTGGATTCATGGCATGGAAAGATACGTCATCGTGAATTAGTTTACCATCTCCTGTCCTTGTTTGGTTGGGGGGATGGTAAGCTAGTTCAATGGTGTGTATTGGACCATGTTATAATCCAATTGACCTATTTATTTGAGCAATTTATATTTAGCTATATTGGCTTGTAATTATGTGTCTTGTTACGTCCCTCTGAGGACCTGGTTATCTCGCCAGGTGTGTGCTCTTGTCTTTCGCTGGTGTTCTAGCCATGGCCATGATCATCTCTATCTCTTCAAGGATGATTGTACTTTGTCGTCTTCGCTTCGCTCTCCAAAACCTTTCTTTTGTATATATTTTTTTTCATAGTTGGTAGTGGATTTGTCTTCGCCCAAATACATGTACCAAATGACAATTTCATAGTTGATTATATGATATCTTTTATTCTTTCATTTTGTGGATGAGATTAGTTAGCCTTGGTTTTACTGCATTTTACAGCTTACGTATATTTATTATACGGCTGGCATGTCAACGTTCTTAGTCCTACGTATTTTGGGACTGGGGCGTTACACATATCACCTCTGAACAAGCCATTCCATGATTCCACTATTATACTCACATTGTACCTATTAGTACTTCTTATCCTACCTTGCTACCCGTACCTAGTCTTAGGTGCGTCATGGGTAGCAAGTCCACCACAAAACATCCCTCTGAACAAAAAAAATCCTCAAATACATGAAAAAGAAGGGCCTAGGTCAAACAGTGGAAGCATGTACAACCAAGCAGTTAGTCCTGGGTGATCAACCCTGAATTTATAGAAGAAACTACTGACTCTTCGTAAACACCAGTTTAATGCCACTACAAGAAATTAGGGTATCTTCCAATGGTCAAAAAATATTGCAAAAACAATATAACCCGTTGCAAAATCAATCCACAACAATTATTGAAATTATTGTAAATTCTAGCGTTGTGTATTGCTCTTGCAACGGTTAGAGGAGAATTTTACAACATTTTTATAAATAGTTGCAAATAATGGACATTGAATTTGCAACAAATATAAACAAACTGTTGCGAGATCAGTATGTTGCAACAATTGTTTATTCTTTTGATAATAATTTTCACAAACGTTGTTATATAACAAAAAGATCACAAATAGTAGCAAAAATTATTGTATAATTATTATAAATAATAAGCCCACTTGCAATAGGTTACAAAAATTGTTGCAGAACTGTTGCTAACAATGAGCCTTTTTATAAGGCTTTATATAATTGTTGTAAAATATTAACAAATTTGTAACATATACTTAAAACCCTTGCATAACCGTTGCACATTCAACTCACTTTGATAATACTTTATAAAAATTATTATCCAACTATTGCTAATAATGAGCCTTTTTATTAGGCTTTATGTAATTGTTACAATATATTAACAAATTTGTAACAGATAATTAAAATCCTTGCATAACCGTTGCACATTCAACTCACTTTGACAACACTTTACAAAAAAATTTGTGCAACTGTTGCTAACAAGGGCCTTTATGTAATTGTTGCACAATATTAACAAAATTGTAACATATACTTAAAACCCTAGCATAATTGTTGCACATTCCATTCACTTTGACAACACTTCTATAAAACCGTTGTTTGACAGTTGTAAAAAAAAATGTTTAGCAAACGTTTATGAGCCATTGTAAAAGTGTATTAGGCAATGGTTAATCTCTAACCATTGCAAATATATTTAATTTAGAAACATTTATTTAAACTGTTAAGTAACCGTTGTAAATTATAGTTTCAGCAACACCCATATAAGCGTTGTGCTAAAACTGTTGTAAAATATGGGTATTTCTCGTAGTGCACATGGGGATATAAAAATTTTCGAATGATGAATCTGACTCTTTGATCTCCTCAAGACATGATTTGAATCGCTCAAATGGCGACAAATCGAAGCTCAAAGCAAAATATCTTTGAATGCAATAGTTATCATTAAAAGCATAAAAGCTTGGCAGAATCTTCTGTGCCATAACTGACAGTGTCATCATCAGTCTAACAGACAAGTCCAGATGACCCAAACTCTATGTGTTCATGCTTCTATTCAAAGTGTTCCAAACTTAATCCAAGTTTGAAAACTTTTAAAGGAATCTTGTAGAAGCATGAAAAATCACTAAAGGCCCACTCAGTCCAAACCGCATCAGGTCATGCAGTTACGAGGCTGTGAACCAATCCATGACTCTCCATGCGGCTCCCCAAGCGACCTTTCTTCCTATGATACTTAGAGCGTCCAGGTGCAGTGCTACGTGTATACTTTACTTATGTGGCTGTGCTCCTGAAAGTCCTCATGCGATAGGACTCATGCGGCTTAAGCCTTCATGTGACTATATTCCAGAAGGCAGATATTTTCAAACCCTGGTATGTGCCACGTGATCAATAAACCTGGCTCCAATTACACTGCTAAGGTAATTTAAATCCCATATTAATAGCGTGTGTTATTAACCGCCCCGTTAAACCAAGTGATTCTCTTAAATCTCAGTATATCCCACGTGACAAACAGATCAGGCATATAACCTTGACGATTTGATATCATATTTATGGCATTTTTGTTATAACTACCCTACTTAACGGGAAATCTTTCCAGATCATAATATGAGCCACGTATCACCATGATCGGGCCATATGATTAGCAGCTGTAATTGGTAAGTGCATTATACCAACTTCCATAACAGTGCTTTCAGAATCTCTGCAGCTGATCTCCTCCAATCAAAGCCACATGTCACCTTGACCAGGCTTTGCGGATAAACAACTATAGCAAATAGCCCGATGACCCAGATTGTGTGTTGTAGATCCCACAATTGATCACATCCAATCGCCGCCTCAGAATTGCTATAAATAGAGGCATATAGAAGCATAGAATTTTAGGTGCATCTTAAAAAACAGAATCCCTATGTACTATGCGCCCCAGACATGCGCCAAGGAAACTTAACAGAACACTTGGCACAACAAGACAAGAAAGAGAAGTAGGCACATGAAGAGGAGATTTTTATTCATAGAAAGTCTATTACATGACCTAAAACTCTTTGTTACAATAAAAAGACAACTACAAAAGCTTGAAAGCTACAACCATGCCCATTACTCAGGTGTCTCAGCTAGGAACATCACTTCCGTATCTCAGTGTAGGCGCATCATTCTTCCTTGTCAGAGCGAATCACTTTTTCGAGTGCTTCGGCCAATGAAGCATTTATTGAGCAGAATGCGGGTTAGAAATCAACCCGAACCCGATGGCCCTTCCAACATAACAAAAATTAGGGCATGACGACCTCGATCTTTGGATGCAACAGGCACCCAATGCCATAATGTAGAAGAACACTGTCGACAAGGGATTCAAAAATAAGCTATTGTGTCCATAGAAAACTCGGCGCATCTCAGTCTTCTGAAGGAGTTTATCATCAAAGCTTCTTCGAACGAAGAGATCTGCAACCCACAGCACAGCGTCTCGCCAAGGAGGAGGACCGGTCGAGTTGATCTCTATTTGAGAAGAAAAATGAAATGAGAAGCAAACTTCTCTTCAAGGAACTATTTATAGGCTGGGCCAACTCGTACCCATGCACCAAGTGGCTGTCTCTCCGAATTCAGTATGATGAATTTGCATTAATGCCAATGAATCTGTCCCTTCAAATTTAGCCAAGTCAGAGACCATCAATGACTCGAAGAACTCAACAGATGGACCAATAAGGATGCGCCACATAGCAAATGCGCCCGTCAGCACCATGCGCTTCGTACTGATGTACCCAATAGAGCACAGACCCATGCACCCAGTAGAGTACAGATCGATGCGCCCACTTAAAGCTTACCACCTGTCGAAGCATTTAATGCTGGAGTAACTGAAACGACAGCAGCCCATGCCTCAATGTCAGAAAAGTTAGCTTTTGCAGAAGACGAAGGGACATAATCATCATTCCTTTTGTATGTTATAGCTGGGCCCCGCCATGTAGCCGACTGATCACTCGCATTCGCCTCCACAGCCATGCGCCAAAAGTTCTGCATGCGCTTCAAAAGCCATGCTTTCCGACTTACTCCTGATCCCAAAAGACATAAGTCAAGTTCCTGCATGCGCCTCCACCGCCATGCGCCCGAAGCTCTGCATACGCCTCAAAAGCTATGCGTCCAGACTTGCTTGTGAGTCCTAAAAGCTCATAGACCAAGTCTTCCCATGTGCTAGATCCTACGCACATCCTGACAGATCACTCTCCGCCAAATCTGAGATCTTTGAGCCATAGACACATGCCATATATCATTTTGACTCATTTATGTCTACGAATGTGTGCTAACCACCTAAGATCTCAGCAACAGTCGAATATCCAACTTTCATGTGTCAGCTCCATCACAGGCCAACAGTGCAGTTCAAACAGATTCAGCACCAACTTCAGGGCGCATCATCCATGCTCCCTACAGCATCAGCCACGTGGTGTCCCTACGTACAAGATCTCATGGCGCATATCGCATATGCGTGCATAAGCAGATCATTCTGCTGCCTATAAATAGAAGGGTCATTCCTTCATCTACAGATACACAGACACAAAAATGTCCAATCCTACAAGTAAAAAAGGCCCAGAGCTTCTGCTTGTGGAGCATTTATCAAACGCTCCGGCATCCCAAGCAATCCAGACCTTCAAAGAGTTCGAGATCATCGTCAGATCGTCAATAGAGTCAACGTATTACCACTCGCTCCATCGACACAGTTCCCAGACAAAAACAAAAGTGTATTCCTAGGACTATGTCAAAATCCTACATTGTACTCTGTTCTATTTGTAATTAAACACAAGGTTCAATATAAGCCTGTTGTTCTCATTTTAATGGCAAACAAGCTGGCGACTCTGCTGGGGACTACTTTCTCCTCCAACAAGAAAGTTGTGTCACAATCTGACGACGACAAGCTCGGCTCCTCCCACAAGACACTCGTGGTGCGTCTCAATCAACAAGCGTATGAGGAGTTTATCTCTGAAGGCAGCGCGAGTCCTTCGAAGCGCCTGCCAAAGCCGAAAAAGACTCATCAAGTCTGGGTGCACAAAAGAGATGCGCCGAGCACCACCACTAAAGGGGATGAGCCACTGTAGCCTACCCTTCCTGCTGACGTTCTCAGCAAACAAGATGCACCCACGGGTGCAACACATATGCCAGGGAAATACAGTATTGAATGCAACTCCCAACCTTCTTTCCAGTCAAAAAAGATGCACCGATGGAACAAAGGCGCATCTAGCCTCCCGTACATGAACTCTGGCATACAGGAGAGGACTTCTGTCTTTGACAGAATCGTTCACTGTCATGGCGAGGATGTATTGGATTCTAAGTACTATGCACCTTCGCGGGCTAGTACGAAAAAGTCCAAGGCAACACGGGCTATGCGCCCTAAACGTGCTATGCCAGCAGTAAACCAGGGATGCACGCTAAAAGTCATGCGCACAACCAACGGTAAGCTATACAGGGTTGACTCCGGTGCCTCGGCACTAGCCACGAGTCGACTCTCTACGTCCCCTTCCTGCTTGGGCGCATCTTCTGCGTATGGAAACAAGTCTGGTAGGGCAAATCTTGTGACTTTGAACCGATGAGCCCACATAGGCCGTGTGCATGAAGTAGGTTCAAGCCGCAATACATGTTGCTCTCCCACCGATAATCTAGGTGCATCTCATGCGCTAGAACTAGTGTTACGACCCGCACCCTAGAGTAAGGGCACGAGATGTGGGTACGTCCAGCCTACGCCGCAGTGTCGGCGGTAGAACGCTGTCCTAGGTCTCATGCATCTAACAGTATAAGGCAAAGCAGTTTATACTCCCCGAATGGGGGTGACATAGCAGAATATAAACTTAATCACATCTAAGATAGAGCATAATAAAAGATAGATAAAACATAAAATCCACAAAGAGATACATCAGATAGAAGTCTAAGTGTCTAAGATACACAACCTAGAAAACATCTCAAATCTCAAATACAGTAATCCATAAATACAACTCAAGACAACTGAAAATAAGCTATAAGCAAAATTCTAGCTATCTATACAACCTCTACTGTGTCTCCTCTAGGCTGGCAGGCAGCCTCCAGGCTAACTGTAAAATTTATCAACAGGTCCAGTCAGGACAGGAGCGAGCACAATATATCTCACGCAGATCATAACATGTTAGAAAATATAACGTACAATAGAGTAAGATACATGAAACACTGAAAGAAGATGTATATGAAAAACAGAAGGATATGATAATAGAAAATATCTATATATGATAAGTAAGAACTGTAAGCAATATGTGATTTAGAGTATAATATGGTTATGTAAACGGGTTAGGTTATACAATAAAATGGGACTCCTTTGTACGTGGGTGTACAATGGACATATACAATTCTTATACAATAGGATTGATCACATAACCATTTCTACTCTCCCTCCCCAATCAATACACAAGGATCCAATTCAGTTACGTTACCTTATATAATGGCTTGTACAATGGCTTGTACAATAGAGCTCAATGTGATAATGAGAGTACAATATGCACAATGAGTGTACAATGATAAGGGTATTCAATAAATACAATATGTTAGTGAAACGCACATCACAATATACATGTATTTAGTGAACATAAGGAGATAACATCGCAAAAGAAGATCCATATAGTACCAATCCGTGTTACCAACGTGTCAGCATCAAGTAAATTAATCTATGGCAAGAATAGACGTTCTAGCAAGTATGAAACGTTCAGAGAATGTACTCGCCTGATAACTGAATGTCCGAAGAGGGTGTACTGCCTGAGGAGAGGTGTCTGCCTCATAATTAGAGCAACACAAGTTACAACATGTCTAAAATAAGGAAATAGACTGCTACAATGCATCTACATGCTGTCTAGGTCAAACTAGGCTAAAGTCAACACTTGGTCAACTCTAGTCAACTATCTAGTCAAAGCTAGGTCAACTGGGTCAACCTAGACTCAAAGAAGTCTCACTAGGCCTAACCAGTCTACCCTAGCTAGTACACACCATACAAATCCAAGGCGATACAAGCCAACACAAGTCATATATCAAGATACATCACATTCATGCATATTCAACATTATATACATATATATATATATATATATAAGAGAAAAGAACTACATGTAAAGCTATGTGTGTGTGTGTGAACATGGAGGTGTACATGAAAAGAGAAATCAACACTAGTTATGAGTTTACACTACACATGGCACAAAGCTAACCCATCTACATTACACATGTATTATACTTAACATGCATGCCTACAAGTACACATCTATATACATTAGAGTAGAGACTATTTAAGTTATAACTAACATGTATCTATACTCTACATAAATCTATATACATTATAGCAATCATTTAGAGAAGGGTTACATGGCATGGTGGTTGATATAGAGTGGGGTGTCCTTGTGCAGAGGGTGAAGTTCATTCTCAGTTTAGTTCCACATTTGCATATAAACTAAAGTGAGCTATCCCATAAACTGGTGTAACTAACCAAATAAAATGAACCATGTTATCTGAAATCTATCATTAAGCCAACATCCCATATACATACAGCTCATGCATTGTCTAATACTAAAATTAACTAATATTTCGAATTAAGGGGTTGAAGGTTAATATTACATTCATAGACATTCCACTATATTGAAAATTAAAATTGGCTTGGCAATAGGAAAAGGAAGGTATATGCTTACATGGACAGTTCAGTGTTCGAACAACCTAAAATGAACTAACATTCAATCTAAATATCAGCTATGCATTGGTTCTATGTCTACATATGAAATCTGATATTGCATTTACAATATTTATACATTATGCATTCATATCTATCATTACATATATACCCTGCATTTATATCTAGCATTCATTATATACTTTCATGCATGCATTGTATATCATTCTTTCATTCATGCATTTATGCATTGCTTACATACATTACATTAATTGCATTCCTACATGCTTGCATTCAATCATATATATACATTAATGTAAAGAGGATATATATCATATATATATCATTTCATTCATCTAACATATCATGCATTACATACTCTATATTCATTTAATATCCATACTACATAGGCTCATAGGTTACACAAAATGCATATATCGTATAATCACCCTTCTACTTAAAACTAATACTGTACCAATTGGCCTTCACAAAATTCTAGAATTAAAGTATGTTATAGCTCTTCGTGTTAGATTTCTGAAACTTCAAACAGATCGCATTTTCGTGTCCGGAAGCTCCCGGAATCGCGAAAATACCGAAACGCGTTCGTCTTTCGTAGAGCTAACACTCAAACAATTCTACAGAAAGTTTTAAAATGAATTTGGCTTATTAAAATATATATTTGGAAAGCTAACTTCGATACGCTTCTTTTAAAAAAATGGAAGGTTAATTGGAATTATGAGCTAAAAGTTATGGTATTTCTAAGTTACTCTAGGTACTAAAAATGTGGATAAATATTATGACGAATTTAGGTAGTTTGAGACAAAAGAAACACAAGTATATAACATAATATATCAAAACTCACTCTCTACACTAATATATATATATATATATATATATATATTTGAGACACTATAGAACACATCTCCAATACAAAAATATGAGATTAAACATGTAATAATTCATTCACACATAACAACAACACAATGTGTCCAAATTTGGGGTTTTTCCACATGGACACAACCACAACACAATGGACACTCCTATGACCTCCAAATGGACACGAAATGGACACAAATGGAGATACAACCATGGGGGTCATTCCTATGGGTTCAAAATATTCCTATATGCATGTAGGGATGGATTAGAGGAGAGATTATACCTTCCGGGAGAGAGATTCAAAGGAAAATCCTTCCGACACGACACCGACACGTAGAGATTCCAAAAGGACACGAACGAGCTCCGAATCCTCCCAAACTTGGCTAGCACCCTCTAACCACGGAGTAGAAGAGAAATAAAGAATATTTGATGGAAGAGGGGGTTGATTTGGAGATAAAATCAATGGAGGTTCATCTCTAAATTAATTTGGGGAAGAACAAGAGAGAGAAAGTAGATAAAAACAAATGAATGAAGGAGTGACTCACTCCTTATCCCCCCCATAAGTGGCTGCCCAAAAAAGGTGAGGTGTCCCCTATTTGAATGTCCAAAATGCCCTCCACTAATATATTTGATTTAAATTAGGAATGGGTTAAAGGTTGAGGTCATTTTAGTCTAGTTTTAAGTCTCTAATTAAACTAAACCTATCCATAAATAATTAGTCTAACTACTAACTAAAATTAATATCATGTGGACTTAAATTAATATCATGTGGGCCATGCCTAACTAGTGTGCGGGTCGCACTAGAGTCAAACTACCTCCCGGGTCCCCGTTTCAAGTCGGATTGAGTTGAAATTCGAACCCGACTCAAATAACCCCAAAACAATATCATAAATAATAAAATAAATTTTAACCACAAAATAATATCATAAGTAATAAAATAAATTTCAAAAGTATTTTAAAATGTAAAATGACAAAAATATCCCTGTTTCTGAAAATTGGGGGTGACAATTAGATCAGGGGGTGCAGCATTCACATAACCATCATGGCGCTTGGCCTTGCCATGCGCCTAAAGAGGATGTAATGTGAAACTCTCCCCTCACGATCTGCGTAATGTGATCACTCACAAGTGTGGGCTAGGAGAGATGACCACTACGCACGATGCGCCCCTCCCAGGGCATACTTGTGACATGGTAACCATCAATTGCTGCTGTTGTAAAATAACGGCTCCATTACCCAGGCAGTCTGTGTTCCAGCGACTACAACCCGCTGTACCCTTCCGACGTCGTCTCGGAAAGAGGGTGCCAATTGAAGATGAGACAGAACCCTTGGTCGCCTCTTGCCATGTTGTCTCCAACTCCCACTCATTAGGGAGAAAGGCAACCACCAACTCCTCGACCTCCACGGGATCATCAAAGAGTCAGTCGAGGAAAAAACAAAACGATAGTCTCGTCAACCGGTGTGTTTCAGGGTACTCGCTTAAGAATGAAGACTCCAGCAAAGGAGCAAGCCGGGGGTGATCAAACTCCTACTATCCATGACATCCTTCGTTCGAAGATGAGGATATCCACCAAAGAACCGACACTGAGGCAGCTGGAGGTAGTCAGTACGAGGCCTCAGAAGAAGAAGCTCCCCCGTAGGGGAGTGAGGTCGAGAGCGAAGCCTCGACCGATCCATCCACTTCTACCTACGTCATGCCCGTCTACATAGCATGGGGTGGCGATGAAGAAGAGATCGAAACTTCAGCTCCGGATCTCGTTCGGCATATAGATACCTTAGAAGATGGCCTCAAGACCCTCTCCAACACTATGCAAACCTTGACCCAAATGATATTTGAGATTTGGAATACTCAGACCTCTCAACCACTGACAAGTGCGCCTATATCCACCAGCCTTGACCATGGGGCTAACGGAGAGTCTAGTATACCCCCCAAACGAGTATCTTTCAGAACAGATCATCACACTGCCCCTCGAACATCAACTCCGTCAAGGGCTGAGCTTCATACCTTACCTCGCTCACCTACTTCTAACTCTACAGCGGAGTTAGTTGAGATGGTAAGGGATCTACGCGATCGCTTCGAAGCACAGAATAAATAAGAAGAACGTCAGAAGTTCGAAATCCCGCAACCATATCCTCTCGAGTGGAACAAGGTGGTTTATCATTCCAAATATAAACCACAAATGCTGATGCCCTACAACGGGAAGGATTATCCTCACCGATACCTGACCTAATTCCAGTCTCAAATGGGACATCTCCCGAAGGAAGACGCCCTACTCACTAGCCTATTCGTCGGGGCATTGAAGGGCGTCGCTTACGACTGGTACTACAGTCTTCCTAACAACTCCATATCGTCTTTCGATGATTTGACGCACCTCTTCCTCGATCGATTCTATGACGAGGGAAAGACATCACCTTGTCATCTCTTATAGAAGTGCGCTAGATGGAGAAAGAAACTGTTCGGGCCTTCATCGAACGCTTCCGTCAGGCATGCTTGAGATTACCAACTGGCATCCTAAAACATGTGCTGATCAACTCATGCCGCATGAATATGACGTCAGCCATCAAACTCTGGCTCGACTCGGCCCAGCCTCCCGATTGGAGTTCGTTGATCATCGGAGCCGAAGCCGTCGAGAAAAAGGCACGCAATGCACGGCTTCTGGGGGTTAGCTTCCCTGCGTTCGATGACAAGGGAAAATGCGTTGCCACTAACAACATTAGTCGCGAACCCAAAAAAATAGGCATTGACTGTTAATGCCTCGAAGAGCACACATAGGCCCGCTCAGAAACCCCCACCAGTACGAAAGTCGAAGGAGGTCTACTTCTTCAATGACGAGGACACTTTACAGCTTTTCGAGATGCTAAAACAGAGTGACAAGATCAAGTTGCCAGATCCAAAGCATCCTGACGAGGTGGACAGGGTAGGCGACCCGAGGTACTGTCACTACCATCGGTTCGTCGGGCATCCAACTCGAGATTGCTACATCCAGAAGAACTACATACAATGCATGATCAATGCGAATGTCATCTCGGTTAATTACGAAAAGAAGACAGTCTCGACGAACATGGTGTCACTCCAGTTCGGCACCATGTCGTCCACTGAAACTCAAGATGGCATCGTCCCCATGCCGAAGATGACAATGGAAGTGATCAACCTTCTGCCAACTCGTGACAATGTGAGCGGTCTGATACCACTCACCACATCTAGGGGAGAAATCATGTGGGTTCACCCACATCTCGCTCCAGAATTGATTCAATTGGGGGTACATCTCACCTCTAAAAGAAAAGGCAAGAAGACCAAGTCTTGCCGAATGGTGACTTTCTCTCCTGAGGAAGCACTACACGTACAAACGTGCTCACAGCAGGACACTCATCAAGAGGAGGCTCCAGTCGAAGTGATGCCTCCAGTCACCACTACAGCCGCCCAATGAGAAGGTCCATCTCAACCTCCCGTAGCCGACAAACAAAATTAGAAGGAGGCCCGTTTCGACAGGCCTCTACGAAAAGACAATGCTTTGGGGTTGACCAAACCCCACAACTTTGATATACTGGCCCAACTCGCCAGTAATCCAGCTCGGCTGTCCCTATTCGAGCTTCTTCGACTATCCAAAGATACTCAAGAGGCTCTATACGAAGCACTAAAGGACGATGAGTCCTTCATTAGCCAAGTCAAACAGCTTGAAGATGATTCGACAACATGTTCGTACTGCCACAGTTTAGGGGAGATCATCCCCAATTTTTCTTTCACTCAGCAAGACATGCTGCTCAAGAACAACCGACACAACAGACCACTAAATTACACAGGATATATTGGTGCCATCAAGGTGGATCGAATGCAGATCGATCCTGGGTCTTCTCTCAGCATCGTCCCTCAAACTTTGCTCCAGACATTGGGGATCCCGATGCATCGTCTGACAGCATCCCACACTATAATAAGTGGCTTCAACGCTAGTAAGAATAAACCACTGGGCAAGATCTGGCTCAAATGTCATATCAGTGATCTCCAAACCAAGGTGACCTGCAATATCGTGGATGCGGACGTCAACTACAATATCCTGTTGGGGTAGCCATGGCTACACGAATACATGGTGGTGCCATCAACTCTCCACCAATGAATGAAATACGTATCTACCAATGGCATAGTCAGAATAGAGTTTGCTGATATCGATCCCTTCAGAGGGATTGAGACCTTCTTCACCGAATCTGATCTTTACAAATTGATCCATCTGGACGATGAAGCCAATGATGAGGCCAACATTGAGGCAGAAATGATAATCAGCGCTCTTAGAAAGTGTGACTCAATGGAAAACCTCCTCAGACATCATCCTCTATCATAGTCAAGCTTCACAGGAGAGCACAAACCTCTCTGAGCGGAACAACCACTGAAGCCCCTTTGAAGATACGAATCAAGGGGAAACCTCCCCAAGTGTCGACACCTCTTGTGGCAAAGCTTCGCAAGAAAACACCTTTCCCCGAAGCAACAACTAAGGCACCTCTCAAGGTGCGGCTTAAGGGCACACCTCCTCAGTCGTCAACCCCTCTGTCACTACCACATTTTAGTTTGAAGGTATTTTGGTCATTTTGTTTTTTTGTGAATTATTTTATTATTTATTGCATTGGTGTTGTGATTTTTAACTTTTGCTAGTTGAGACTATAGAGACTAGCCTAGAGTTTGACTTTGACTTTGGTGACTTAGTTAGCATGGTAGAATGGTGTGGGACCCTAATCTAACTTAAGTTAACCCAAGTTGACTTGGGTATAGCCAGGTTTCATGGAGTGATTAGGTGCTTAGAGTTATTGGGCTTTTAGCTAGGAGGTTGAGCCAACTAGCTAATGTGCAAGGCCTATGGCCTATTTCCCAAGAAACCCTAACCCTAATCTCTACATGGCCGGCTACATCACGGCCATATGGAGACCCCAACACCCCTATATAATGCATCTTAATGCTCACTTGCCTCTTTTAGAAATCTCCCTTTAGAAACCCTAATAGTTCTTCCCCAAATCATCAAATCTCACTATTCCTCCACCAAATTGATCCCAGTCACTTGCATTGGAGGTCATTTCTGGAGTAAAGGTTGAAGGGAGCTTGCTTGCTAGGTTTGGAGCTCACTTGGCCATTGGAGGAGGGCTTCTCATTTTTGGGCTTTTTGAATGAGATCTCTCCCAATAGGTAAATGTCCCCAAATCCTATTAAATTTATGTTTTCTCTTCATGAATGCATGCATCTATGTGTTCCCTAGCTGTAGAGTGAGTTTGGTAGGAATTCGTATTATTTTGATACGCGTATCGAACACGTATTAGTGTCCTAGGGTAGGTGTTCGATGAAATACTACAATGGAATTTTTATTGATATTTTCAAAAGTATTTGAACAGATTTGTAGTGCTATATGTGTTCGTCGATTCTTCACTGAATGAGATGGGAATCGACCTCATGTCGTGTCCAAATGGGGACAGGACACACCGTACGACCATGCGGTCAGTGTCCTACTACTCGAGTAGGATTTCTCTGTATCCGTGTAACTTGGACATGTGATACTTGCCATACGGCGAGGGCACGTGACTGACACGCTGTCACGACCCGCACCCACTGTGAGGGTACGAGTACGTAACGACGCCCAGCCTACGCCGCATTGTCGGCGGTAGAATGGTGTCCTAGGTTACTATCTAACCAGCAACTCACGCAATTATAATGTACTCATCATGATCAACTCCGAACGGAGGGCAAGTATAAGATATTGTAACTCAATCACAGTCTAAGCACGATAAGATAATCAAAGAAGAATTAACTAAGAATAGAAGGACAACTACTAAAATAATAACCACTCTCAACAAATCTCAAATACTACACAAGTCTCAAATCTTCTACAACAAGTTCAACATGAAAACATATGCTAGTCTTCTAAACTAAATTCCAATCACTCCTGAGTGTCGGGGCCAAAGGTAGCCATCCCGTCTGCGGGTCCACAGTATGTAGGGCATGTGTCCTTAGGACAATCATCTGTAAAATTTTAACAGGTCCAGTCAGGACAGGAACGAGCACAATCTCATCTAGAAAACCTAAGTAAATGGCAGAGAACTATAAAGCAGTTATAAGCAGTTATATTGATGAATCATAGCAGTTTTATACAGGTAATGATATAGAGAACATTTAAGGTACGAGGAAGGGAAAATACTAAACAAGAAGAGAAACATGGCAATGAAGACTGAAAAATATAATCTAGCTGAACTAGAGTAGCATGATATAAGTCCAGACAGAAATGTAGACAAGTGTAACTCCAATGTAAGTCCAGTACAAGACGAATCTATTACAAGATGAATCCAGTACGAGACGATTCCAGTCATAGTAATCAATGGTTCCAGGGTGAGTCCAGTCTATACTCTAATAGTGTGTTTTAAAATATCAAAATTGACATGTGAACGGCTGTAGGTAATACGGCACACTGCACATTCGGCCAAGTGTGGGATGGCTATCATTCCAGTATAATTCCAAGGGAGTGGTTCTAGTATTTGGGTATGTTCACATACCTATTCCAATATTTTCCCGCCCAGCAAGTACAAGTGAATCCATAACCCGACAGAAAAATAGGTATAAGTCCAGCCAGTACAGGAATGGTTCCAGTAAATAATTCTAGGATGATTCCAGTAGGTGGTTCCAGAAATAGAGACCAGACACGAATAAGTGAGTGTCACATGAAATAGATCCAGTAATATCAAATCGTGTTTGTAATATAGAATCAAATAGAACTAGCTACAACTGAAGTATAGTAAACGACAAGTAAATGGAAGAACTATCAGAGAATGTACTCGCCTGCTACTCTGAAATGAGTAGTATAATATCAGATGGCTGCACGGAGTCACAATGTCCTAAACAGAGTAATATGGATTATAATATGTTTAAAATAAGGTAAATGAAGTCTACGATGCAATCTACATGATTTCTAGGTCAATCTAGGTCGAAGTCAACTCTAAGTCAAACCTGGTCAACTGTCTAGGTCAAACTTGGTCAACCCTGGGTCAACCCAAGTCAACTACACTAGTCAAACTAGGTCAATTGGTCACATCTAGACTCAATGTTGACTGGTCAACATCAGTCAATCTAGGTCTAGGCCAGTCAACTCAAGTCTAAATACCACCCATAGGTCACTCTAACACTAGGCTATATACCAACTAGATACAATATATAAATATATACATAGGCTATTAACATGTGTGTGCATATAGGGAGAGCCATGTATGTGTGGTGTAATGAAAGGTGCAGTGTCAAAAGGGAATGTGAGCAAAAGTGTGTGTGGAGTAGGACATGTGAACCATGTATAAAGAGTGGACATGTGCCAGGAAAACAAATATGTGTGTGTGTATTAGGGACAACAATAGGTTAATGAAGAGTGTAGCTCAGGTCTTAATAAGTGACAGGTTAGGGTAATTGGAATAAATACAATGTGTCAATGTGTGTTCACAGTGACAGTGAAACAAATGGAGAGTGTGTCAATGACAGTTGTGTCATATGAGGGTGTGATACCACATGTGTGTGTCAAGTGATAGTGTTCTCAGTTTACAAACTCATTTAGGTTTTGTATAGTGCTCAGATTTAGTGAATGGGTGCACCAACTCAGGTTATACTCAGGAACAGAGCAAAACAGTGATAGGGTTTTTCAGGTTTTTAGCTTGTGTGTAGTGAATATATGTGACTGAATGTGTGTTTCCCAGCAAACAATGAACAATTTCATGTTTAAGTGGACTTATGCAAATGGTAGGAAAATGGAAATCAGTGTACACAATCTCAGAAATTAGAAACCAAAATGGCAGTTCATAAATCAGTGAGTGAGTGAGTGAGTGAGTGAGTGTATCATGTGTTTAGGGGTATAGGAATCAGCATTACAGTTAGGTAGGGTGTCAAAGGACTGAAATTTGTGTACATGGACATTCAGCCATTCTCAGGAAACTGAGATTAAGTCTCAGGGATAGTGTATAGCAATGACAGTTTTGTACGTGTGTCTGTGACAGTTAGGAGTGTCGAGTGTGTGTTTGCATTACAGTTGTGTCAACTCAAAACAGTGAGGGGGAGTATCATGATAGTTCAAACAATAGGTTTTTCAGGATATGAAACCAAGTGACAGTTTCATAACCCAAACCAACCATAAACCCATTTCGAAAACCATTCATCCATGATAATATCTAATCTAGCAGTTAAACCCAAATGGAAAAAACCCAATCTAACATGTAAATTAACATTAAAATCAGTTTTAGAAAAGAAAACCAAAATCGGAAATTAAACCATCAGTTGACAGTTCATATATATCATTCAATACCAATTCGAAATCCTTTCCCCAACTCAACACCAAATCAATAAGTAATCTCAAAACCTAATACACAATATATATGAATTAGTATGTTGACTTGATCATGGAAAAATAGATTGAACTCATTTATGTATTAGAAATTCAAAACAGTTCACCAAGGCATTGACAGTTTACAAATATTAGTTAACTGTTACAACTAACTCATAGTTCAAAACCAAATCGAATCCTATCTGGAAATCAAAACAGTGAAATGAAATGTTGAACTATCTCAGGAAATTCAGTAATTGACAGTTGGTGCAATAGGAAATCAGTGAAACAGTTACACATTCAATTCCAACACAATTCGAACCTAAATCCTAACACATATCATAACCCAACATTAAAGTAACTAACACACATGTGTAATCGAATTAATCATGGAAATTAAACAGGGAAATCAGCTTAGAATAGGATTTAATTTCAGAAATTCAAAATAGGAACACAGTGTATCAGTAATCAGTGAAACCCCTCCTCGTGCAGCCATGTCGAGGAAGACAGAGCTCGACGCGTGGCACGAGGAGTCTCGTGCTCATGCACATGGCTAGGGTAGGTCTAGGGCTAGGTCTAAGGGTGCCAGAATCTAGTCAGGGTCGTGTTGTGTCCGAGTTGCAAAGTAGTATCAGTGGCACCTTTGCGCGCGTGTGTACATGTGGTCGAGACACTGCGGTCGGGATTTCTTCCAATCCGCTCAACGAAATCATCTCAAATTTAACGTGCATGGTGTCAGTCATTGCCCGCAGGTGTCCACCAATTTTGGTGTCCAATCGAGTCGTGTCGTATCGGATATGAACGTGTGGCAGCAGGACACTACACGGGGCCTGTGCGCGGTGTCGTGTACGAGATATGTATCCGTTTTGGACACAAAAAATCCACAGAATCATGCTCAGTCATATATATTCATGATCTACACATTATTAGCTACCCAAATATATATTTTGTTTTGAAAACCAAGAACGAAAAGTTCTAAGAGATATTTCGTCGAACACCTATGCACATACGTTGATACGTGTCCGATACGGACATCAAACGGACACAAAATCCACCCAAATTTGACGTACAGCTAGGGGACTCCTATATCTAGCCCTAAATGCAAAGAAGACAAAATTAAAATACAATTTATGGGGTTTTACCTATAGATACAAATAACAAGAAAAAGCCCCAAAATAAAGTGTTCCTCATTGCTAGCTCGGATCCCCAAATTGCTCAAAATCTGGGATTACTCTCCATAAACAGGAAATAGAAGGGTATTAGGCTCTATTGCAAGAAATTAGAGTTAAAAAGGATTTAAAATGAGAAATCTATGGATTGGGAAAGAATGGATAAACCTTTTTTTTTCCTATGTGCTCTTTCAATACAAAAGAGGCAAGAACTATTTAGGAGATTATTTATTGGGAAGGGAATGACCTAGTGGCTGATCATAAAGGAAAGAATTAGGGTTAGGGTTTCACTAATGGGCTATGGGCCAAGTTGCACTAGCTAACTAGCTCAAGTCCTTAGCCTTTGGTCCAATGCAAAAATCCTCCTACTATCTTCATGAAACTTAGCCAACTTAAGTCAACCAAGACCAACTTGAGTTAGATTAGGGTCCATACCATGTTAGCTAAGTCACCAAAGTCAAGGTCAAAGTCTAGGACAGTCTCCTAAGTCACAGCTAGCAAAAAGTTAAATTAACAATCACCAATGCAATAAATCCTAAAATAATTCAAAGGGGACAAATGACCAAAATACCATCATGCTCAAAAGTAAAAATAAATCATCCTAACGACGTGGTCAGGCTCTAGGTCAGGCAGTCTCCCAGGTTACACTAGCAAGGTATCAAAATCACAAGCCATGACTTAAAACAGTTTTAAATTGATTAAAAATGATTAAAAATCACCAAAAAATCATAATATAAAATAAATGACAATAAATAATAATTATAATTATAAAATTTAAAATTACCCTCATTTGGAAAACTGGGTGTTACAATCCTACCCCCTTAAAAAAATTTTGTCCTCGAAATTAAAATGGTTGTACTCCTTCTAGGTTAAACCCCCATCAATCAAGGTCAAGAAAACTATATCTAAAATATACAAATTGTGGTCCTACTGGTCGTGATATCACGGTCTTGATCAGGGTCACTATACTATCTATCACAGCACAAAATATCCTGATAGGTACTAATGAAATCACACAACAAGATGGAAAGAAGAATAGGAAAGACAGACCTGCAATCCCGTCACCCATAGCGTCGGTCTACTCGACTGTCAGTACAAAGCCCTGCCCCTCTGGGGGTATCCCTCTGATGGTGCAGGGCACGGTGCTGCGCTACAGGGGGCCTACCTCCCTCTATCTAATCCATGACACTCAAGTAATATCCATCCTAATATTCCACGCAATTATACTAGGGCACCATCTATATGGTATCTATTCTGCAATCTGATAATCATACCCGTCTATCCAGAACCATGTTACCAGAATCCTCGTCACACCAGTAAGTATGGTTGCGATAATCCATAGAAACCACAACTAATGTATATACCTCTAGAATCATGGTATTTAAAATTTTTGTATTGCCGCTAGCTTGGCTGCGAAAACCTTAAATTCACACACCCGAAAAATATATCCAAAATCAGACTCTATCTCATTGCCCAACCAGCTGATATGGCTGTAGAAGACTCTAGATTCCATGACTGAGGCAACCTAGCCCATAATGTTATCTTGGTAGGAAATCAAGTCAATAATGAATACCAAGAAACAAATTCAACGATGAACAAGGAAGATAGACAGATACTGTCAGAATCGAATTTCGAGATAGTTTATAATGAAATTCTCAAGGGTCATCCCAGGAATCTTCTCAAGTAGTCCTAACTGTGATTGAGTAACCTCTCTGCTAAAGCCTATTCCTTAGTTCCTATCACAGGCGCGCAGCAGTACAACTAATCGTTACAATACCACGACATCGCACTAATGCGACTCTCGACCTGCATGGGGTACCACTAAAAAAGTTTCACGACCCGCACCCACTGTGAGGGTACGAGTACGTAACGACGCCCAGCCTACGCCGCAGAGTCGGCGGTAGAGCGCTGTCCTAGATTACTATCTAACCAGCGACGAACGCAATTATAATGTACTCATCATGATCAACTCCGAATGGAGGACAAGTATAAGATATTGTAACTCAATCACAGTCTAAGCACGATAAGATAATCACAGAAGAATTAACTAAGAATAGAAGGACAACTACTAAAATAATAACCACTCTCAACAAATCTCAAATACTACACAAGTATCAAATCTTCTACAACAAGTTCAACATGAAAACATATGCTAGTCTTTTAAACTAAATTTCAATTACTCCTGAGTGTCGGGGCCAAAGGTAGCCATCTCGTCTCCGGGTCCATAATATATAGGGCATGTGTCCTCATAGCAATCATCTGTAAAATTTCAACAGGTCCAGTCAGAATAGGAACGAGCACAATCTCATCTAGAAAACCCAAGTAAATGACAGAGAACTAGAAAGCAGTTATAAGCAGTTATATTGATGAATCATGGCAGTTTTATACCGGTAATGCTATAGAGAACAATTAAGGTACAAGGAAGGGAAAATACTAAACAAGAAGAGAAACAAGGCAATGAAGGCTGAAGAATGTAATCTAGCTGAACTAGAGTAGCATGATATAAGTCCAGACATAAATATAGACAAGTGTAACTCCAATGTAAGTCCAGTACAAGACGAATCTAATACAAGATGAATCCAACACGAGACGATTTCAGTCGTAGTGATCAATGGTTCCAGGGTGAGTCCAGTCTATACTCTAACAATGTGTTTTAAAATATCGGAATTGACATGTGAACGGCAGTAGGTAATACGGCATACCGCACACTCGACCAAGTGTGGGATGGCTATCGTTCCAGTATAATTCCAAGGGAGTGGTTCCAGTATTTGGGTATGTTCACATGCCTATTCCAATATTTCTCCGCCCAGTAAGTACAAGTGAATCCATAACCCGACACAAAAATAGGTATAAGTCCAGCCAGTACACGAATGGTTCCAGTAAATGATTCCAGGGTGATTCCAGTAGGTAGTTCCAGAAATAGAGGCCAGACACGAATAAGTGAGTATCGCATGAAATGGATCCAGTAATATCAAATCGTGTTTGTAATATAGAATCAAATAGAACTAGCTACAACTGAAGTACAATAAATGACAAGTAAATGGAAGAACGATCAGAGAATGTACTCTCTACTACTCTAAAATGAGTAGTGTAATGTCAGATGGCTGTACCGGAGTCACAATGTCCTAAACAGAGTAATATGGATTATAATATATTTAAAATAAGGTAAATGAAGTCTACGATGCAATCTACATGATTTCTAGGTCATTCTAGGTCGAAGTTAACTCTAAGTCAAACCTGGTCAACTATCTATGTCAAACTAGGTCCAAGTCAAACTTGGTCAACCCTGGGTCAACCCAAGTCAACTACACGAGTCAAAGTAGGTCAATTGGTCACACCTAGACTCAATATTGACTTTGGTCAACTTCAGTCAATCTAGGTCTAGGCCAGTCAACTCAAGTCTAAATACCACCCATAGGTCATTCTAACACTAGGCTATATACCAACTAGATACAATATATAAATATATACATAGGATATTAACATGTGTGTGCATATAGGGAGAGCCATGTATGTGTGGTGTAGTGAAAGGTGTAGTGTCAAAAGGAAATGTGAGCAAAAGTGTGTGTGGAGTAGGACATGTGAACCATGTGTGAAGAGTGGACATGTGCCAGGAAAACAAATGTGTGTGTGTGTGTGTGTATTAGGGACAACAATAGGTTAATGACGAGTGTAGCTCAGGTCTTAATAAGTGACAGGTTAGGGTAATTGGAATAAATACAATACGTCAATGTGTGTTCACAGTGACAGTGAAACAAATGGAGAGTGTGTCAATAACAGTTGTGTCATATGAGGGTGTGATACCACATGTGTGTGTGTCAAGTGATAGTGTTCTCAGTTAACAAACTCATTTATGTTTTTGTATAGTGCTCAGATTTAGTGAATGGGTGTACCAACTCAGGTTATACTCAGGAACAGAGCAAAGCATTGATAGGGTTTTTCAGGTTTCTAGCTTGTGTGTGTAGTGAATATATGTGACTGAATGTGTGTTTCCCAGGAAACAGTGAACAATTTCAGGTTTAAGTGGAATTATGCAAATGGTAGGGAAATGGAAATCAGTGTACACAATCTCAGAAATTAGGAACCAAAATGGCAGTTCATAAATCAGTGAGTGAGTGAGTGAGTGAGTGTATCATGTGTTTAGGGGTATAGGAATCAGCATTACAGTTAGGTAGGGTGTCAAAGGACTAAAATTTGTGTACATGAACATTCAGCCATTCTCAGAAAACTGAGATTAAGTCTCAGGGATAGTGTATACAATGAAAGTTGTGTATGTGTGTCTGTGACAGTTAGGAGTGTCGAGTGTGTGTTTGTATTAAAGTTGTGTCAACTCAAAACAGTGAGGGGGAGTATCATGATAGTTCAAACAATAGGTTTTTCAGGATATGAAACCAAGTGACAGTTTCATAACCCAAACTAACCAAAAACCCATTTCGAAAACCATTCATCCATGACAATATCTAATCTAACAGTTAAACCCAAACGAAAAAAACCCAATCTAACATGTAAATTAACATTAAAATCAATTTTAGAATAGAAAACCAAAATCAGAAATTAAACCATCAGTTGACTGTTCATATGTATCATTCAACCCCAATTCGAAATCCTTTCCCCATCTCAACACCAAATCAGTAAGTAATCTCAAAACCTAATACACAATATATATGAATTAGTATGTTGACTTGATCATGGAAAAATAGATTGAACTCATTTATGTATCAGAAATTCAAAATAGTTCACCAAGGCATTGGCAGTTTACAAATATTAGTTAACTGTTACAGCTAACTCATAGTTCAAAACCAAATCGAATCCTATCTGGAAATCAAAATAGTGAAATAGAATATTGAACTATCTCAGGAAATTCAGTAATTGACAGTTGGTGCAATAGAAAATCAGTGAAACAGTTACACATTCAATTCCAACATAATTCAAACCCAAATCCTAACACATATCATAACCCAACACTAAAGTAACTAACACACATGTGTAATCAAATTAATCATGGAAATTAAACAGGGAAATTAGTTTAGAATAGGATTTAATTTCAGAAATTCAAAATAGGAACTCAGTGTATCAGTAATCAGTGAAACCCCTCCTCGTGCAGCCATGTCGAGGAGGATAGAGCTCGACGCGTGGCACGAGGAGTCTCGTGCTCATACACATGGCTAGGGTAGGTCTAGGGCTAGGTCTAAGGGTGCCTGAATCGATTCGGGGTCGTGTCGTGTCCGATTGCAAAGTCGTATCAGTGGCACATGTGCGCGCGTGTGTACATGTGGTCGAGACATTGTGGTCGAAATTTCTTCCAATCTGTTCAACAAAATTATCTCAAATTTTACGTGCATGGTGTCAGTCATTCCCCCAGGTGTCCACCAATTTTGGTGTCCAACAGAGTCGTTTCGTGTCGGATATGAACGTATGGCAGCAGGACACTGCACGGGGCCTGTGCGCAGTGTCGTGCACGAGGTACGTGTCCGTTTTAGACACGAAAAATCCACAGAATCATGCTCAGTCATATACATTTATGATCTACACATTATTATCTACCCAAATATATGTTTTATTTTGAAAACCAAGAAAGAAAAGTTCTAAGAGACATTTCGTCGAACACCTATGTACATATGTTGATACGTGTCCGATACAGACACCAAACGGACACAAAATCCACCAAAATTTAAGGTACAGTTAGGGGACTCCTAGATCTAGTCCTAAATGTAAAGAAAACAAAATTAAAATATAATTTAAGGGATTTTACCTATAGATGCAAATAGCAAGAAAAAGCTCCAAAATGAAGTGTTCCTCCTTGCTAGCTCCAATTCCCAAATTGCTCAAAATCTGGGATTACTCTCCATAAACAGGAAATAGAAGGGTATTAGGCTCTATTGCAAGAAACTAGAGTTAAAAAGGATTTAAAATAAGAAATCTATGGATTGGGGAAGAATGGACAAACCTTTTTTTTCCTATGTGCTCTTTCAATACAAAAGAGGCAAGAACTATTTAGGAGATCATTTATAGGAAAGGGAATGACCTAGTGGCTGGTCATAAAGGAAAGAATTAGGATTAGGGTTTTACTAATGGGCTATGGGCCAAGTTGCACTAGCTAACTAGCTCAAGTCCTTAGCCTTTGGTCCAATGCAAAAATCCTCCTACTCTCTTCATAAAACTTAGCCAACTTAAGTCAACCAAGACCAACTTGAGTTAGATTAGGGTCCATACCATGTTAGCTAAGTCACCAAAGTCAAGGTCAAAGTCTAGGACAGTCTTCTAAGTCACAGCTAGCAAAAAGTTAAATTAACAATCACCAATGCAATAAATCCTAAAATAATTCAAAGGGACCAAATGACCAAAATACCCTCATGCACAAAAGTAAAAATAAATCATCCTAACGCCGTAGTCAGGCTCTAGGTCAGGCAGTCTCTCAGGTTACACTAGCAAGGTATCAAAATCATAAGCCATGACTTAAAACAGTTTTAAATTGATTAAAAATGATTAAAAATCACCAAAAATCATAATATAAAATAAATATCAATAAATAATAATTATAATTATAAAATTTCAAAATTATCCTTATTTGGAAAGCTAGGTGTTACACACGCCAGCCCCCAAGTGGCATGACGTGTCCTGTCGTGTCGGCATTAGAATTTGGGTCGTACCATTTTTGTGCGTTGTGCGAACAGACTGTGTCTGTGCTCTGATACACGTGTCGTACAGGGTATAGACACATCGTGGACACGTTGTGTCATATCGATGGTGTAGCCCTACATATGGGCTACATGTGGACACAACCACGTGGCTCTACGTGAGCCGTGTCGTGTCCACGAGGCGTTGGACTCGCCGCTCGAGACTGCACTGTGTTGTGCGTGTCTGTGAGTGCTTTCGAGTGTTTGGATACCTCGTATCCTAGTGTTTGGACACGAGTAAACTTGTGAGACACAAGAACATATGCACAACTCGATATTACACACTAATTTGGCCTTTGATTGGATTTCGAATGTTGATTTAGGGTTTGAGGGTTTTTTCTGATACTATGTTCATAGCAGTGTTTTTCTGAGACTATGTTCATAGCAGTGTTTTTCTGAGTTTGAATTGTAATTAAACTATTAATTAATGATAATTTGATAATATTTAACATGTGTTTATGTCTGAGATCATGTTTACATACACTACAAGAAAATATGATTTTTGTGACATGTAAAGTTGTCACAGAAGTTATAAAACTCGTCACATCACATCTTTTGTGACGAGTACAGTGACAACTTACTTTCGTAGCATATACCTCCGTAGATAAAAGTAAAAGTGACGACTAAAATACGGCGTCACAAAAAGTTTTCTATTGTGACAAGCATATGTCGTCACTGATAGTATAGTTTCCGTGACAACAAATCTCGTCACCCAAAATATTATAAGTGATGCACGATATTGTCACAAATAGCACCTTATTGTAACTAATAATAAATATATATTTTTTAGCCCAAAAAATAAAAATTATTTCTGTGACAGCATATAACGTCACAAAACAATTTCAGTAACGTTTTTATTGTTGTGACTGTAAACGTATATGTCTAGTCACATGTATATGTCGTCACTATAAACACTTGGAGTTACGATCGTCCTGTCGTCACTATAAACATATATATTTAGTGACCCGTAAATGTCATCACCATAGTGTGTACTTATATGTTTAGTGAAGGTAAATGTTGTTACCGTAGCGTATATTTTATATTTTTAGTGACCAATCAATATTGTCACGAGTATTTTTTTGTTATTGCCATTATACATTAAAACCCAAGAATACATGGTACAAGAACATCTCATCGACTTTCCGAAGTAAACCAGAATTAACCTTCATAAACTTTAAAATATCTTTATATAGGCAACCAAATCTATGATTATAAACAACAACAACAACATGAAAAGTAATTAATCCTCAAAACATAATTATAATGATCCTCAAAATTCAGTACTTATAACACGAGTAGGAGTAGGATTCAATACTTATAAAATAAAGAGTATCCAAATTGTACATAAAACCTAGAGTAACCTATATATATAAACTGATGATTGGTTGCATATTTAGCCTTGGTGATGATCGATCTTTAATTACCTGCATAAAATAATAAAGAAATGTTATTAGAATATTACGTCAAGTATATACAAGAAAAAATTATTAATAATTTGATCATTCATGTCATAACTTGATCCAATTCACATATTAAAAATGGCCCACTTTGCACATATATTGTAGACAGTTTGAATGAATAACATAAACAAAGATATACAAAACCAAACTACTCCAAAAAAGACATACAAAACTCCAATAAAAAATAATATCAAAAAATAAAGAGGTGATTACGGAGGGGACAACAAAGACACTCCAAATTAAACTAGGACAAAAATCAGTGTGGTGCATGTGTAACTGTACATTTTGTACTTCCATCATGGTTTAAGATGGGCTTGGGAGGCATTAGGCTGACGTTAAATATACATAAATTTAAAAGATTATAATGTCGAAGTGAACTAAAAAGGAACCAGGGGCAATGTTTCCAGGACCAAAAACTATACCCATGGCGTCCTAGGATTTAAAAGATATAATGTCAAAGTGAACCAAAAAGGATGAATAAGGGAGTTATACATGTGCGAAAATAAAAGAGCTTCTGTGCCCTTCTTTTGCACCATCACAATGCAACATGATATCTTACATAAATCGCTCCATTTACAAATATGCCTTAGTACAAGCTTTAAACTTCCCATGCATGATCTTATCAGTAGATATAAGTGTTGTTCTTCTCATGAGAAATGATCATACAGAAATCGTACGGTTCTTCTAGTTTTCCCTGTAAACCATTCTATTCTTTAAATCATGTTCATTTAACCTTTCTTCCAATCCATTTAAATGAATGTCAATTCTTATCACATTTTTAGTATTGAACATGCCAATCAGGCAAGTTCATAAATATAATATGAAGAAATGTGTTTAGAAAGGGCAAATGAATAGATCCTTATAGACATTAGGAATTAAATTTGATACAACTATGTTAGCATAGAGAGACCTCACAAACACTCACAAATAGATAAAAGAGGATAAAATAAAACTCAATAAGTGGAGAGAAGAGAACAAACTACATGAGAGATGTTTTTCATTCAAGCTTGTACACTAAATGTCATGGTACATGGGGTATATCCTATGGGCCAAATGCAAGGCCGAGGTAAATAGTTTCTATTCCGGATGAGCATTTTTTCAACGTGTTATTCATTTAGACTTTCTGAAATGCTAGCCCAACCAGCATTCTAGAAATGGGTGAGTGAGCAAACAAGATGAAACATAACAGCATTCCAAACTAGCCCTATAGAGTAGTCTAAGGACTCGAACTACGAATGCACAAAACATAACTCATGTCCTTTTGAATCCTAACTCATGTCCTTTTGAGTTACTAACTCATGAAGAATTTATGACTAAAAAAAGTCAGTTAACATATCAAAATTTTACTGAAACATCCTCAAAACAGGATGGAACTTTTGTTTTTTTTAACTAAAATGTACTGCACTACAAAGGGCCAGTTTAGTTCCCATTTGAAACGGCAAATGCCAAATGGTGTCCCCACGAGGTTTAGTGTATGTTGTTTGCCGTTTACAACCATTTATTTTGGATAAAACAGGGAACTAAACCTTCGGCAGAAATGGCAAACTCTCCATTTCAAATGGGAACCAAATCAACCCCAAGTAACAGTGGTTTGTGTCATCATAACAAAGTAAATGGGCTCCATACACTTCAAAGTTCATATGAAGAAATGAGATTTATTTGTGGCCGTTATAGTCTATGACTAGCATTGAATGAAATTCTTATTTACCTTAACTGAACATTCCAGTCTGATACATTGGATTTGATCCAATAGAGAGATATATTATGTAAGTAACAAGCAAGAACTAAGAGATCTGGAAATCAAATATCTTAATAGATATTACAAAAAATAACATAATCATAGATTACATTAAGATAAAAGATTCAGAATACATAGTTCTATGTATTGAATGAGTATATAAACTCGGCCAAATTGGCAGGGTGAGATAAATTAAAGAAAGAGAGCATCTTCCAAAATTCAATTTAAAGGATCAGCTAACTAACCACCAGATCCCATGTAGAGCAAATAGATGCAGCCCCAGCAATCGGAGTGTTCTCCCCTTCTTCTCCATGATATTTAACCTGATATCAAATCACAGAACATTGTAAGATAACATAACATGTTGAGTTATAGAACCATATGTCAAGAACAAAATGAGACATAGGCTTTCAGGTTTTTGCAGCCTATAAACCAGAATCCACTCAATGCACAAAAAGAAAACGCCTCTACAGCAAACTTGCAGGGGACTTTTTAACTTGAATCAGGAGATGCGTCTTGAGCACTCTTCCGAAATGAAGACCACCTCTTACTCCCAAGGGCTATTGCAAGGTTCTTCAACTGAACGCTCGTCTTGATTGTGAAGATGTTATTCTTTTAACAAACACATGCACAATTCAAAGTACCATCCAAGCAAATTATAAAAAAAAAAAAAAAAAAAAATCTATCTGAAGCAATACCTAATTTCCTTTTCTTTCAAAGAAATCCTATTGGAGTTTGAATTTGTTTCTTGGAATTTGCTCTTCTATTTCTAATACTAAAATTTAAGTTCTACAACTTAATTCTTTTCAGTGTGCTTGTTGTCTCCTCCTTTAATTCCTTTCCATTGTACCATCAGACTCACTCACCTGAATAGGGCTCCAAATGAACAGAGGAGTCCACAAGCTTGACTCACCTCGAGTCGATAAAAGCTCGACTCGGTTCCATTAACAACCGATCTTGAACATGAAATGATGCTTGATTACCTTAATAAGCCGAGCTTGAACATAGGAAGCTCGGCTCGGCAACTAGCAAACAAGCTCGACTCGTGAAGCTAGACGAGTACTCAGCTCAACTCAACTCGACTCTTCTGGCTCGACTATGGCTCGACACGACACGAGTCGACCCATATATACATTTTAATTTTCTGAATATAGATGTCAAATTGTCAAGAAATTCATGATAGTGGTTAGGAATTAAAATTCAAAAGGCAACATTAATATAAATAAAAATGACCAAGGTCTCTCTTATACTTAACGTGGCTGAATTTTAAATTACCATGGTCCATGAAGCCCAGGACTCGAGCTCGAACAGCTTGCAAGCTGCTCACGAGCAGCTGGAGCCCGGCTCACGAGCAAAATCAACCAAGCTTGAAATCTGCTTACAAGCTCGGATTCGAGCTTGAGCCTAATGCCTCCCAAGCCCTTATTTCCTGCAGGTGCCATTCTGATCAGACCTTCAAACAGATAATACATCCATAAATCAAAAGTGAATAGTAAAAAGTGGAATAATTTAACTACTTGAGGCAGACAGCATACAGTACAAAAATTCCTGCAGGTGCCATTCTTATGTGCAAAAGTAATCTATAATATATATTATATATGTATGCTGGTTTCCATCACCTCAATTTTCTTTATGATTACACCATCAATTCATTCGGGCAAGGGGATACATGAAATTCATGTCATGTTTAGATGGTAACTTAAATGACTAAGCCTGATGAGTATATATTTAATTTGCTAATATTTGCAATCACACATCTAGATAAGTTGAAAAGGCTTGAAAGAGGAATATGGTTTATAACCATTGAGAACCTTGTCTGAAACTATGATAGATTACACTGTAGTAATGCAACAATTGAAGCAATTTCATGTTTAGGATGGATGATTCATAAATTACAATATATGGAGATGATTCATAAATTACAATATAAAACGGCTAAATAAATTGACATGCTTCATAAATTATAATATATGGAGATGATTCATAAATTACACTTGTATGTTTTAGAATGTTACAGAAATCTGCAATCAAAACGGCTAAATAAATTGACATGCTTCAAAAATGTAGTTTCCAGGACCAAACAATCACCTTAGACCCATTTGATGCAATACTCCGTGATACATAAGAAAGATACCTGTGCGTGTGTCAATTTGTAACCTGTGTATGTGTACTTGCAAGTGAATATGCATGAAAGAGTTGTGCAGAAAAGACATCATTTTTTTCCTTTCTCCATCAAAACTGGTACAAAGTACAAATTACTAGTGAATATGCATATGCCTGTGCCTGGAACCCTTTATATGTTCCTTCAAGTTTAGTGGCTAAGCACATGACAATGGGCATTTGAAATTGGAAGCAAATTTTAGCTCCTTAAACTGAGTATACCAAAAAAATGATTAATATAATAATGTATATCTAACTAATAGCTGGTATAGGTCGGATTGGGGTTAAACTGGGTATCTTATAAGAAATGAACCAAGGTCTGTAAACTTGGCCGATGCTAATATGTATTGACTGTTGCAGGTCGCGTTTGCACACATAACATCTGAAATTACAACAGCAAGCCTTTATCCCAAATTTTTGGGATCGACATATAATATCTGAAATGGCAATATAAAAGGCTTCACTAGTGGTTCATGTTTTTTTACTCTAAAATTAACGATTTGACATTTTTAATTTTGTATAACTTGTGTATTCTGGTAATTGCCAAATATTTTGGATACTAGTCCTTAAAGATGTTAACATTTTATAAATACAGGATGGTGTATTTGTAGGAAAAAGCATTTCCATATAGGCATGAATGTCATGTTGACATATAAAATGTTGTAACAAACTGGTTCATGCCAACGGATCCGTAAAATTAGCAGATTTCCAGGCTAAGGGGGTTATTAGTTTTTTCTTGATAGTATTGGATTACCATTTACATCTTTAATGGCTTTTATTTCTGACTAATTTCATATTACCCAATTGAACATGTTGAAATCTTGCAAAGGAAGTGTATACTGGATGGCTTTTATTTCTTTGACCAGGGAAGAGTCAAAATGTTAAAAACTTAATATTGAGGTTTTTTTTTTCATATGCACCAACATCTCATATATCAAGGTTTACGATATAGAAGAACCCAATGTAGCCGAACCATCTCTCTCACTCCCCCCAAATCATTTAGCATGCTCATTAAACCAAACCATCTCTCTCAGTACAATACATGTCTGATCCAAGCTAGAAACTCTTATCGTGATCTATGTTAGTGTCGAGGCACAATTTTTGATAGAAAATTCTGAAATTGAAACAATTGTAAAGACAACGTTTCAAATGCAACACCTTAAAGAAGATGTGCAACAGAGATCCTGGAGGATTCTGAATTACGAGGATCTAAAAAGATTCTACGTAATACACAAAAAATCTAAAGAGACTTTTGTGCAAGCGACTATCGGCAGTAGAGCTTCTAAAAAAAAGTTACTGAAAAAGGCAACAGCAGCGATGACAGGCGAGAATGAGATGCTGGGGTGAATGAACCACCGTTGCTCAAAGCTTTATTCGCCCCACACGAGCACGAACAGCTTCCAGGAACCAGCAAGTTCACGAAGAACTTCTGGAACGCTCGTAAGTCAATATTTGAGACTTGAACAGGCTTCCTGGACTTTACAGACTCCCTTAACTCTCTTCTTGGTGCATCTTTCAAAGGAGGCCAAGGGGCTCTATTTATAGAGTGGAGTTGAGACTTCACCTCTTCTCCTATCCGATGTGGGACTAAAATACCAATACTCAAAAATAGAGTTTGATATTTTAGATCATCCCACAATCAGCATAGAAGTGTGCCAGTCCACGCCTACCCCCCGAACACTCCCGTGCATGCACGAGACATCCTGGAGTCCGTGTCCGAGTCCGCACAATAAAAATTAACTTGCATCCTTGTTGGATTTAATCCTTTTTCCTTCTAGGAAAATACTTCCATATGACACAAACTTGTGCCCCACTATACCTCATGTGCACACCTCAACACAAGCAATGCATTATATTGAGATACTCACCATTTGGTGTAGCCGATGTGGGACTATCTTTTCTAGTCCAAAGGCAAAAACACCAACAATCCTCCACATATCTCAATATATGGGTTGAGCGTTCCCCACAGTGACTGCCCATCATGTATTAAGAGAGATGTCGCTACGACTTGAATCTTCCCGCATAGGTTAAATAACAGCATGATACAAGAATGGACTAAGCCTTGAATTCTGTACCATAACTGCAATTCTTTCTACTCACATAATGACATCAACTGTGCTTCTGGCTGCACATTGAAGGCCTTGTGCCAGCCTGGTTTCAGTGTATAATTTTTGGGCATCTACAAGTTTACCCTCAAGAGACGGCCTGATATCTCTGTCCATACACTATAGGTGAGTTCTTTATAAAGAGTCATGGCATGAAGCATTGCGCTTCTTTGCGATGCTACGCCGCTATGACATGGCTTAAAGCCGAGGCTTTAACCCACCTGGGTACCTCATCGTAGTGTCATACTACTGTAGCATGAGGTCACAGGCTCTTTGTAGTGCCAAACTACCCAGCATGAAGTCTTGCGCTTCCGTGCGGTGTTACGCCGCTATGACATGGCTCGCAAAGCCGAGGCTTTACCCTACCTGGTACCTCTTCGTGGTGTCATGCCACTGTAACATGAGGACATCGTCCTCTTTGTAGTGCTGTCTACAACTCTTTAATTACGTCATACAGCACTAGGCTACCTGCCTATTTGCGGTGCTACGCCGCTGTGACTTGGCTTGCAAAGCCGAGGCATTACCCCTACCTGGGAACCTCATGGTGGAGTCATCCCACTGTAGCATGGAGTTTCACTCCTTTTAGTGCTGTTCTACCGTGCTTCCTGTAAAGCACACCAGGCATTCACTCTGCCTGAGAACTCATTAAGGCGTTTAAGCCAACCTTCCACAGGATCAGTTTTTTCCGCAGAAAAAATACATAGTAGACAACAGTGGTTATGGGTCCGTATCCCTTCCATGTTCCAGAGAACAAGTACCCACTGCTACCTGATAGTTTTCCAGTCAGTGATCCTCCTTTGAACCAAAAGTTAGATGCCTAGTAGATTTTTCTTTGAACTAATAACATAAAACTTTATGGTAGGATTACAAAGACACACTATCAGAATGCCTTCAAGCCCATTTTTCAAGCTGTGTCATCGACCAACTGGCGCTTGAGGCCTTTCGTGAACGGATATGCCAGGTTCTTCTAACTCCGAACATCAATCACTACAATTACACCTCTTTTGATAAGATCGTGTACTGCTCTATGCTTCAACCGCACAGTCCTCTTCTTCCCGTTGAAGAGGTCATTTGATGCCACTGCTGCTGCCGCCTGGTTGTCACAGTATATCGGTATTATCGGTATCTGAGCCCCAACCACCGGAAGATCATACATGAGCTCCCGAAGCCACTCTGCTTCATCTGCAGCAGCATTCAATGCAAAGAATTCAGATTCCATGGAGGAGCGAGATAACATAGTCTGCTTCTTCGACTTCCACGATATAGCAGCTCCGCCCATGGCGAATACGAATCTATCTGTGGAATACTCGCTCTCCATATCTGAACACCAGCTAGCATCACTGAAGCCTTCCACTACTGACGGATCTCCGTTGTAGAAAAGTGCATATGTCTGAGTTTTCTTGAGATATCTCATAACACGCTTCACAGCTTTTCAGTGCTCAACGCCTGGATTGCTAGTGAACCGACTCAGCATTCCCACGACAAAAGCTATGTCAGGCCTTGTGGCAGTAGTAGCGTATATCAAGCTTCCGATGACGCTAGCGTACTCCAACTGCCAGAAGCTTTCCCTCGAATTTGGCTCCAGCTTCTGATCACTCCGGTACGGTGTATCAATAATAGGAAGATCTTGATACCCGTAGCGAGTGAGCATCTTCTCAATATAATGAGATTGTGACAGCGCTATTTCAGTGCCTGTCCGGATGATCTTGAGCCCCAAGATTACGTCGGCATCCCCCAAGTCTTTCATACTGAACTTGGTCGAGAGGAATTTCTTTGTCTCTGTGACGCAGCTTAAATCCTTACCTAGGATTAGCATATCGTCCACGTAAAGACATACGATTACTCCTCGTCCGTCAGCAAACTTCGTATAGACACACTTGTCTGTTTTACTGACCCTGTAGCCATTTGACCTTATCACCTTGTTAAACTTCTCGTGCCACATTTTGGGAGCTTGTTTCAAACCATACAGAGACTTCATCAGCTTGCAGACTTTGTCTTCCAGACCTCTGACGACAAAACCTTCTGGTTGTTGCATGTAGATCTCTTCGGTCAGCTCGTCATTAAGGAATGTCGTTTTCACATCCATCTGATGTATTACCAGCTTGTGTATTGCTGCTAGAGCAATTAACAATCTGATGGTTGTCATCCGAGCTACTGGAGCATAAGTGTCAAAGTAGTCGATCCCCTGCTTCTGAGCAAACCCCTTGGCCACTAGCCTGGCCTTGAACTTGTCAATGGTTCTATCTGCTTTCATCTTCTTCTTGAAGATCCATTTGCATCCGATGGATCTTGCTCCTTCTGGCAGGTCAACCAATACCCATGTGTTGTTGGAGGTGATTGAGTCAATCTCGTTGTCTATCGCCTCCTTCCAGAATACAGCATCTCTGGTCTTCATCGCCTCATCATAGGTAAGCGGATCTGCTTCCACATGATAGGTGACGAAGTCATCTCCGAAGTCTTTCGGCCTCCTCGTTCGCTTAGTTGACGGCTCAGTGAGTTCTGGTTCAGCTGGTGTCTCCTTGACGACAGCTTCATCTTGGACTACTGGTTCATCAAAGACTTCTGTCTGCTTTGTACCCTCATCATTCTCCGGAAGATCCGCGAGAACAATATTCTTGTGTTTTGCAAACTTGTCTTCAAAGTATTCAGCATCGTGAGATTCGATGATATGGTTTGACTCGATATCAAGGAATCTCCGAGCATCACTCTTCTCGGCATACCCCAAGAAGATCGCCTTCGTAGTCCTTGTCCCCAGCTTCTGAATCTTCAGATCCGGGAGCTTCACATAAGCCAGACACCCCCACACTCGAATGACATTCAAGTTAAGTCTGACTTTGAACCAGAGTTCATGAGGAGTTATGTCGGAAGTTGCATATGGCACTCTGTTCAGAATGAACGTTGCCGTTAGTGCAGCTTCTCCCCAGTAGCACTTTGGAAGACCCGCAGTCAACAGCATGGAGTTCATCATCTCTGTCAACGTTCTGTTCTTCCTTTCTGCTACTCCGTTGGATTGAGGAGAGTACGGAGCCGTTGTCTCATTGATGATTCCATGGTCTTTGCAGAATGATAAGAATTCCTGAGACCGATACTCCCCGCCTCGATCACTCCTTAACCTCTTGAGTTGTTGTCCAGTTTGCCGCTCAGCCTCGGCCCTGAACTCCTTGAACTTCTCGAATGCTTCGTCTTTAAACTTGAGCAAGTAGACGAAAGCATACTTTGAGAAGTCATCGATGAAAGTAATGAAATACTTCATCCCGGCCTTTGTAGAGAATTGTTTGAAGTCACAGATATCTGAGTGAACCAACTCCAGAAGATCTGTGCTTCGATGGACCTTGTGAAAGGGTTTCCTTGTGATCTTCGTCTGAGCACATACTTCGCATTTCTCTACCTTACCCCCACACTTGGAGATAAGTCCTAGACTAGACATTCTGTAAATCCTTTTACAATGAACATGTCCTAGCCTATTATGCCACAACTCAAGAGAATAATGCTGGGTTACAACAAGCTGAATCTTGTACATTCTTTCAGTTTGGAAAGCTTTCCCGAAGAATGTACCCTTCTTGGACATCACTAACTGGCCAGCATTGATGTCCATCCTCAAGCCTGCGTTGCAGAGCAGACTTCCAGAGATCAGGTTCTTAGCAATTACTGGAACATGCTTCACACCTTGAAGCGTCAGAGTGTTCCCCGATGTGAGTTTCAGCTCCACCGTCCCGATCTCCAGTACTTCAGCTTGTGCCTGGTTTGCCATTATAACCTTCTCTGAAGTTGGCTCATAAGAGACGAACCAGTCTTTGTCTGAACAGACATGGCAGGTCGCATCAGTGTCTATCCACCAGTCCAAGTCAGCCTCCACAGTTGCAACCTGTGCTATCATGGCAACTAGATTAGTAATCATAGAAACCTTACTAGGCTCACCTTGTTCTTTGGGCTTGGACTTGCATTCGGATTTGTAGTGGCCCTTCTTGCCACAATTGAAGCAAGTCACATGGGACTTGGACTTCTGCTGCTTGAAAGCAGGACCCTTCACTTTCAGATTTGTGAAGTCCTTCTTTTTGCTATGAGAAGCAGCCTGCTTCCCCTGGTACTCTCTGGTTTGGACCAGATTTGCCTTCGCCAGTTGTTTGGACAGAGTATCCATCTTCTGTTGAGAGCGCATCTCGTCCTCAACATGGATCTCTTGCAAGAAATCTTCCAAGCTAATTTCCATCTTCTTTCGATGCATCCTTGCATAGAAGTTGCTCCATTCTGTAGGAAGTTTCGCGACGATCCCTCCAACGACAAACTTGTCGACGAGGGGCATGTTCTCGTCTTCTAGTTTCTGACGCAACTTCAGAAACTCCTTCACTTGGGGCAGCATCGCCTTCTCGTCTTCGAAGGTCCACTTGTGGTATTTTTCTACCATGAAGATCTTGGACCGGTTCTCGTCATCTTCATAGAGCTTTCCCAAGGAGTCTCATATCTCTTTGGCAGATGTCTTCTTGGAGTAGGACTCTGCCAGAGAGTCTTCCATGGAATTGAGTATCAGTAGTTTGCATATACTGTTTTCTCTCTTCCACTTCGCTTGCTTGGTCGTAGCAGCGGCCACAGCCGCAGCAGATCCAGTGGTTGGAACGATCGGTTCTTCTTCTGACAGCACGTGATCAACATTCACGAGTTGAAGATTTAAAGTGACCTTTCGTCTCCATATCTGGAAGTGTTCGCCATCGAATTTCTCCAACTTGTTAAAGCCGGTATCGATGAGCGAAGCACGAGAATTATCCATCTTCTCAATAAAGCTTTGAGATTGTTAGTGCCGAGGCACAATTTTCGATAGAAAATTCTGAAACTGAAACAATTGTAAAGACAACGTTTCAAATGCAACACCTTAAAGAAGATGTGCAACAGAGATCCTAGAGGATTCTGAATTACGAGAATCTAAAAAGATTCTACGTAATACACAAAAAATCTAAAGAGACTTTTGTGCAAGCGACTATCGGCAGTAGAGCTTCTAAAAAGAAGTTACTGAAAAAGGCAACAGCAGCGATGACAGGCAAGAATGAGATGCTGGGGTGAATGAACCACCGTTGCTCAAAGCTTTATTCGCCCCACACGAGCACGAACAGCTTCCAGGAACCAGCAAGTTCACGAAGAACTTCTGGAACGCTCGTAAGTCAATATTTGAGACTTGAACGGACTTCCTGGACTTTACAGACTCCCTTAACTCTCTTCTTGGTGCATCTTTCAAAGGAGGCCAAGGGGCTCTATATATAGAGTGGAGTTGAGACTTCACCTCTTCTCCTATCCGATGTGGGACTAAAATACCAATACTCAAAAATAGAGTTTGATATTTTAGATCATCCCACAATCAGCATAGAAGTGTGCCAGTCTACGCCTACCCCCCGAACACTCCCGTGCATGCACGAGACATCCTGGAGTCCGTGTCCGAGTCCGAGTCCGCACAACAAAAATTAACTTGCATCCTTGTTGGATTTAATCCTTTTTCCTTCTAGGAAAATACTTCCACATGGCACAAACTTGTGCCCCACTACACCTCATGTGCACACCTCAACACAAGCAATGCATTATATTGAGATACTCACCATTTGGTGTAGCCGATGTGGGACTATCTTTTCTAGTCCAAAGGCAAAAACACCAACAATCTATTGCATTGAAATTGTCAAATAATGAAGAGCAAACTTTTGCATGTTGCATTAGTTGTTCTCAAGTCTATGTAGACCACATGGTAGATGTATTTACTTGACATTGAAAACCTTCTTTCGGAATTAGTTAACTACTAGCCCTCTTTCTGAATCACAAATTTTATGGCTTGTCATAATTTGTATTGACAGGATTTGGGCCCAAATCCCGTGTCGCAATCATTGTATTTCCTTAAGGTTGCAAAATATAATATGCAAATTTCTGAATTGTTTCTTATTGTACCTGCTAATATTGTCAGGTTGTTAATCCTAGAAAAACGTATGGGTCTTCAGCTGATATATGGAGCCTTGGGTGCACTGTTCTGGAAATGTTAACTCGACAAATTCCCTATCCTAATCTGGAGTGGGTGAGTTCTTTTTGTTATTAGTACTTGTACTTGCAGTATATATTGTCTTCAAGTTTTGGTTCAAATTCTAAGTTCCAACAGTAGTACTAAGAGGTTGAGACACCTAAACCTGTAAGGTTCGAAACGGGATATTGAGGGCCATATATAAATTTTGTGAATATGCATGTCTTGAAAAGAAGTATTCTAGATCAATCAGATCATTGGCTGGCTTCTATTCGAAAGCAGGCCCCTTTGCAAAATTACCAGAGGATGTCAAAAGAAGTATTATAGAGCTGGAACCAATATCATTCCTACAAGTGAATACGCATGATAGCTTTCAGATAGTGTATTCATAGAGTTTGTAACCTGTGTATATGTACCTGCAAGATAGCTTTCACAAAATGCCTGCTAAAATGCTCTTACACCATAGAAAAACAGAAAAAACATGTTAGAAAAAACTGATAAACAACATGATAGTGTATTCATAGAAAAACAGATAAAACAACATGATAGAAAAAACAGCAAGCCTGCATTGCTGGAACCAAATATCATTCCTACAAGTGAATAGCATGATAGCTTTCAGATAATGTATCCATAGTGTCAATTTCAAAAACAACATGATTATATTAGAAATGTTTCTAATTATATAAATTCTGATTGATAAAGCATAACTGTAGTTATATGGTCAACTTCATGTGTATTCTGTGATTATCTATTATATATGTAAATACTTGCTAGCTTCAAAAAACATCCAAACCAGTCTTGCCTTGATTTATCACTAGTTCAAAGTAAAACAGTCACTAGTTCAGAGTAAACCTGGTACATCGATATGACAATTTCTAGAAAAACTCGAGTATGAGTATTATTCGGGGTATACATGTACAAAAGTCTAGTAATGCATCCATCCAAAGCTATTGCTACTCAAACTTTCATTTGAGTACTCCATTTATCTCCAACAATTTGGGATATTAGCTATGTTCTTGTAATTTATTTCTACAAATGGACTTGACGAAATATAGGTACACAGTGAAGAGACGAAGGCAACCAAAATTTCAAATTTTCTGAGAGTTTTTAATTATTGAGTGCATTAGAATCCTTAAAGCCTAACCTTTAACTCTTCGTGAAGGCATATTTCAAGACATGTACATATATATTTATATATATAATTTCTTAGTGACATTTATACAAACACTTGGCATGTGTTGGTGTCTTTTTGATGTACACTTGTACAGTTCACTAGTTTAATTTCAACACTAAAATAATAGAAAGCTTCTCAATTAGTAAATTTTGGACACGCACCTTAAGAACTCTAAGATGATCGCTGATCTACTGGTATCTGTCCTCCTATAAAAAAAAATAGAAGTGAGGGAGTAGCCATACCTTCTTCTTCAATCGATTTTTCGGCGGGATGTGTGGGGTGGCATTGCTGTCTCTAAGAGCATGGCGTGCGCGCGGTTCTTCCGTGAAAAAGAGGGAGGGGGAATTTCCGCGGGAAACGGGGGGAAATATATTTGGGTTCCTAATTTCCTGCAGGAAACCTGGGCGGGATGGAGGGGGTAGTGTGTGTGTGTGTGGGTTGGGGGGGGGGTGCACGATTGGGATTGGGGGTTTATGGATAAATTGTTTTCCATATATAAGGATATGCCAAATATGGTTATGACTTGGTAAATATTTGCTATATTTATTAGTTCTGTAACCAATTAGGAATAGGTCAATATTTGAGAATGAAATCAAATATTTTAATATTTTGTTTATTTAAAAATTTTAATTTATATATTTTTGTTACAAGAAAAAAATTGTGACTAATATTTTATTTATTTAACTTTTTTTAAATTACTTTAACTTTTTGTTACAAGAAATATTTTTTTTCTTTGTGACTAATAATTTTGTGTGACATACAATTATTTGGTAACTAAAAGATACTTTTAAGTGACATGAATAAAATTTAAATCTTGTGGCTAATACTTTTATGTGACAATAATATTTTCTTGTAACTATAAAAATACCTTAGGTGACAAGTATTTTCACTTGTCACACATAACTTTTTTTTAACATAAGTCTAAAATTTACATTTTATTTTAGTGACAACATTAAGTGACGACCAATAAAAACATGATCACTAAATAATTTAACTGTGTGACGAAAAATTACTGTTGTCACAGAATCGAACTACGAGTGACAACAATATTTATTTGTCACAAAAATATCCTTTTCAGTGACAAGTTTTACACTTGTCACAAATTACATGTCACGGAAACCCATATTTCTTGTAGTGATATATGGGATCATTGGGATATTCGATTTGGGTTGATATGAGTTTTTTGAAACTAAATGTCTGATAGATATAGTGTTTGTAGGTTTGGTCACATTTATTTTCCTGAGATTGAAAGTTTATATGTACATGATATATATACTACTAAAATAACCCATTTTAGCGACGTCAGAAGATGTCGCTAAATAAGGAAAATATATCGCTAAAACCAATTTGCGACGTATTTAGCGACGAAAACCGGACGTCGCTTATAGGCAAGTCGCAGATGAGGTTATACATGTGTTACCCTGAGAAATGATTCCCTTGCTGCCAGTAATCACATGTTACACTAAAACTGAACCCCCTTTCCTACTGTCCAGTCCTAAGTTGACACTCTTTACATGTACACTATGCATTGACACTTCACATTTATGTACACTCACACACCCTTACATTGATACATGTACACTCACCACTTGTGATACCTTGTCACAGTTTACACCCCTCCCTACATACACATATATATGTTGACACATTATGTAATTCACCTACACAGACACTAACATGTAAACACTATACTTTCAGTCCATATTACCCACATGACACCTCTATGTAATGTATAGATACATGTATATTGTTATGTATATATATAAGATATATGAATATAGATGATGTGAATATGTGATATCAATGAATGCATATATGTATATATACATTAATACTTGTAGTTAGGCATTAGCCTAAGTATAGTGTATTAGTATATATATATATATATATATATATATATATATATATATATATATATATATATATATATATATATATATATATATATATATATATATATATATATACATACTTGTTTTGTGTTACATGGGTAATGTGTTGATTGCTAGTATAGGCTTGGTTAGGCCTAGTTAGACTTGTTGAACTAGGTTTAGACCTAGTATGGCTTTGTTGACCTAGTTTGACTAGTATAGTTGACTAGAGTTGACCATGAGTTGACTTTAGTCTAGAATGACCAAGAAATCATGTAGAATGTATTGTAATCTTCAATGTTACGATTCTGGACATGTTGTGACCTGTGTTGCTCCAATTAGGACTCATCTACTCTGTCTGGACATCTATACTCATCAGATACTCAGAATATCAGACGAGTACATTCTCTGACCGTTTTATACTTGTTAGGATTTATATTTATGCTCTAGATTACTTTACTTGATGCTGTCACATTGTTAACACGGATTTGTACTATATGGATCCTTTTACGAGATGTTATCCCCCTCGGGAGCATCAGGATACGTCATGTCATGTGCTTTTCACGTACATCATGTATTCTTGTACTTTTATCATTCACGTGCACTCTTGTGATTCATGTACTCTCATGTTCATAGAGCCCCCCATGTATACTTCATGTGCACCTATTTATGGGCCCCCATGTGAAATCATGTGCAATAACATAACTTGTCTTGATCTTTATGTATTGATTGGGGTACGGAAGAGTATAAATGGTCATGTAAATAATTCCAAATTAGGGTAATCATGTGCAAACTCTTTAGTGTAATCATGTGCAAATTCAAGCAGTTCACATGTCTATCTTATACTCTACATCAGTAGCCACTAATAGTTCTTCACTTATAGTGGATATTTTCTAACAATCATCTCTTTTACCTCATGTATATTCATCAGCGTTCCATGTATCTTACTCTATAACATACTTACATTTTCTGTCATGATATGAACTGCGTGAGATGTATTGTGCTCGTTCCTGTCCTGACGGGACCTGTTGAAATATTACAGATGACATTGAGGAGTTCTGTCCTACGTACTATGGAGTAGGCCTAGATGATACCTACGAGCTGGACTCCCAAGAGGACCCAGTCCTTGCAGAGGATATTACCCCAGTAGTCTAGGCTAGTTAGCTAGACTAGTTATCTTACTTATTTGTCTTGTCTCATTAGGATACATTGATGTATATATTTAGGATCTTGTTGTTATTTTGGATATTTTGTAGAGATGTTCTCTTAGACACTTAGACTTCTTCTCCTGTTGTATTTTATTTGGTGATTTTTATATCATATCTATCTATCTTACCGTACTTCTACCTTAGTTGTGATTGAGCTGTACATTTCTGTATTGTCCTCCGTTTGGAGAGTTTATACTGTACATGTACCTTATAATTGTTAGATATATGTGACCTAGACAGCATTCTACCACCGACACTGTGGTGTAGGCTGGACGTACCCACTTCTCGTGCCCCTACACTGGGTGCGGGTCGTGACACCCTCTCACTGTCAGGCTACAAGGGAAGGCCCCGGCGTCTCTCTCAACACAGACTCAAGAGCCGATACGGGTCAAGCTCCCGATGAACTCTTCTAAACTGCCCAAGGCTGCTCCAGTACTCTCTGAAGAAGAACTGGAAGCATACATATCGGCCAATGTCGGTGCCCCATCCCTCGATGATGTAAATTCACCGGAATAAGATCCCGTATTTGATCAATAAAAGGCTGTCTTTGAATTAGTTTAGTCTTCCACAATGGTGTAACACCCAGTTTTCCAGATGAGGGTATTTTTGAAATTTTATAATTATAATTATTATTTATTGATATTTATTTCACATTATGATTTTTGGTGATTTTTAATAATTTTTTTAAACTATTTAAAAACTGGTTTAAGTCATGACTCGTGATTTTGATGTGCTGCTAGTGAAACCTGAGAGACTGCATGACCTAGAGCCTAGCCATGTCGTTAGGATGATTTAATTATTATTTTTAGCCTAGGAGTATTTGGTCATTTTGACTTATTTGAATTATTTGATAATTTATGGAATTGGTGAATTCTAGGTTGACTTGACTTGTTCAGACCTAGTGAACTAGCCTAGAAGTTAACCCTAGCCATGGTGACCCTAGTCTAACTTAGGTTAACCTACTTTTAGTCATTAGAAACTAATTTTAGAATGAGGGGACTTGGTTTAGTGGATTTAAGTCATGGTTTATGATTTCATGAAATGACTTATGCCTTAATGTTTTATTTGATCAAGACTTGGCCCATGGCCCATAACTAGAAGCCCTAACCCTAACCAAACCCTAAATGACCAGCTATAGGGATTCCCACCCTATATAAACACTTATTCTCTAGGGCTTGCCTCCTTCTTTCATTCATTTCAACATTGGAAAAAGAAAGGTATTGTCCCTCTTCCAAAAATCCCCATAAATCTATTTTAATTCCTTTTTAATCCTAGTTTCTTGCATTAGAACCTAATTTTCTCCTATTTTCTGAATGTGGAATTTAATCCCAGCATTGGAACAATTTGGAGCTTTTGGCACCAAGAGGAAGAATCCCCCATTTGAAGCTTTTCCAAGCTTTTTGCACACATAGATAAAACCCTCTAAATTGATTTATATTTCAATTTTCTTTGCATATAGGACTAGATCTAGGAGTCCCCTAGGTGTCCCCAAAATTTGGGTAGAATTCGTGTCCGTTTGGTGTCCGTATCGGACACGTGTCATAGTGTCTCTTAGGTGTTTGATGAAATGCTTGAATTAGATGAATATTGTTAATTTTCAAAACAAATTTCAGTTTTGGGTAGCCTAATAGGTGGGGAATTCATTTGTAATTGACTGAGTCGATTTTAGGTAGGTTTGGACACAGTTTTTGGCTCGGACATGCAGCACGAGACACCGTACGGGGCTCGTGCGGCTGCCCTGCTGCTCGACACTGATTGCGGACACGACACGCTATGGTTTGATACTAAATTTTGTGGACACGTTCCTCTAGTGAATGACACGACACCTATAAAGTTTCGTAGGATCTCATTGTGTGTGCACGAAGGAAATTGACCCGTACTGGGTTTGCACACTCACACGCGCGTGCACAGACACGCTCGGATATGCGTCTCGTGCATGCGACACGATCCACGTGGACACTGTGCAGGCTATGGGACACACTCTCCTAGTCCTGACGAACAATTAGACACGTGCACGAGGTGTCTAGTGTAGGGAGTCATGTCCACGAGAGCTTGACACGACTGCACGAGCCTGTCTGTAAACACAGTCTGTCACAACCTGTTTTGCATGATTTGGACACTTCGTGTCCATTGTTTGGACACGTGAACACCCCCCACTTGACACGTACACGTGTGTCTAACCTCAGGGTGTGACTGAATAGGATTTTATGGTATATTCGAATGTCAATTTGGGTTCCTGAAAATTCTCTGATACATGTTCTGTTGTTCTGTTTCTTACATAGTAATTAATTAAATGGTTAATTAAAGTATTTAATGTTCAATTGTTAATATGTGACATATTTACATGCCTAGAGATGAGTTTGTGATTTGGGTTGAGTTTAGAGTTGATCAATGGGTTTCAGACACTCGAACAGGAATTCCTGAGAGTTGGGGGTTCGAATTTCTGATACTCTCAGTATCATAAGTTTTTGGAGATTTGAGCAGTGTTTAATATTCATGTTGATTGGTTTATGGATAATTTGATTCGAATTTGGCATTTCCAATGGGTTTTTGATTGGTTTGGGTGAATAAAACTGTCACAACCTGAATACTATGTCATGTGGACACAAGCTCACACACAGAAACTGTCATTGACAGTACACACACTGTTAACTGAAATTGGATGGGGTTTTGTGTAAAAAACTGAGTTTTTCCCCACATATCAAAATCCTGATATAACTCAGGTATTGATTCACTGTTAAGTTTTGATTCACTGATATTAATCTAAGAATATGGTGTTCTCCCATAAACACACACACACAAAAACTGACCTGAGATTCACATGTATCCACACTCTCTAAAATTCCTAATTCCTGTTTTCCTATTGACACATATATTTGATACACTCACACACCCACAGACTTTTCCTCACCACACACACACACACACACACACACACACACACATATATGCATTGATGATATTCTTTAAACTAAATGTTAGGGCCTGTGTTGTAAATGTCAGGTATTGGAATGTTGAGGGATATCCTAGTTGCATATGTTATATGTGAGTTATGTGTTCAGTTGGGGGTTGGTAGCAGAACATTAGATTAGATAGGACATGAGTTAGTGTTTGGGATATTCATGAGAACTGTTATACTTTTTCCTAAGTTTTTTTTGACTGAACCTGCAATCCTGAGAATTCCTATGACTGTCACACACTTAACCACCCTTTCCATTTTTTTTCCTGTGATATTTTCCTTCATGGTTGTTTGAGTTGGTAGGTGTCCTCAGGTTTTGGGCACTCCAGTTTGGGTCCCTTGTATTCATGTATGGCTTTAGATATTGTTGACCATTTCAGTTTTAGACTGGTTAGGACAGTCCCTATCTTCCTTCTTTTCCTTCCCCTTCCTATTTAGAATGAATGCTAATGTATGTATCCATGTATATATATGTAAGACTGAAATGAGTATAGAGTGATATGTATGTGTATTCGACTGATGTGTATGTGCACATGTGTGCTTGGTCCATGAGCTGTGTTAGTTATAAGATAGAATGGGAAGCTATATGAGTCGAGGGGAGAGAAAACAACAGCCAGGTTGCAGCCCCTTCAACAGCAGGACAGCCTGTTGCTTGTGCATTCCTGGCTGCTTTGAAACCCCCCCTGTAGCAGCATTAGGCTGCCACTTAGAGACAGTAGAACCCTTTTTTTTTTTTTACATGTTCTAGTATTTTGGTTAGTTCAATTAGGATGTGATATGAGGTACTAGTATTGGGATATGGTATTGTATATATGAGGATGAAATTGTGATGAGGAAAGGAAAAGAGACAGTGTGGAGTTGTGTGTGAAAGAGAGTTTAGATTTGAGGCTGTGTGTGTATATGTGCATGAGAGGTTAGGGTGTACCTTATATATGTAGTTACATATTAGTATTAAGGATATTTAAGATATGGGCCTTATATATAGGTAATGTTCTGTAGTTAGACATGGTTGTAGGAAGGGTAGTGAGTACATGTCATCTATGTTTATGTGTAATGCTCTATATAGTTATATATGTAATATACCTTAGATGTGTGATATGATATAGGTAGAGTTTGATTAGATAGTGTGTGTGCTTGCTAGAATGGGCTGGTTAGGCCTAGTGAGACTTGTTTGGCTTAGGCTTGACCCAATTGACCTAGTTTGACTAGTGGGGTTGACTTGGGTTGACCCAGAGTTGACCAAGTATGACTTGGACCTAGTTTGACCTGGACAGTTGACCAGGTTTGACTTAGAGTTGACTTTGACCTAGATTGGTCTAGAAATCATGTAGATTGTATCATAAACATCATTTGTCTTATTTTAAGCATATTATAACCTGTACTGCTCTATTTAGGACATTGTGACTCTGGTGCAGATATCTGATATTTCATTACTCTTTTCAGAGTATCAGGCGAGTACATTCTCTGATAGTTCTCTCATTTATTTGTCAATTACTGTATTTCAGTTATAGTTAGCTGTATGTGATTCTCTGTTACAAACACGTACTGTTATTTCTGAATTCATGTATACGACACACATTTATTTTCTGGCCTCTATTACTGGTATCATTATTCCTGTTTTCTATTAGTGGAATCACTTACTGGAATCATTTACTGGAATCATTTACTGGTATCATTTGGCTGGACTCATCTTGAATCATTGTGTCAGAATTCTGGATTCACTTGCTGGGAGGGAAAATACTAGAGTAAGACATGTAGAAATACCCCATTTTTGGAATCACCCTTTTGCTGGAATCATACTGGAATGATAGCCATCTCACACCCGGCCAGGTGTGTGATGTACCGAATTACCTATAGCCGTTTACATGTCGAACTCGGTATTTTAAAACACACTGCTAGAGTATAGGCTGGACTCACCCTGGAATCATTGATCACTATGACTGGAATCGTCCCTTACTGGATTCATCTTGTATGAGATTCATCCAGTACTGGACTTACATTAGAGTTACACTAGTCTACATTGTTGTCTGGACTTTATATCATATTACCCTGGTTCAGCTAGTTCTATTTTTACAGTCTTCATTGCTATGATTCTTCTCTTGTTTAGTTATTTTCTTTCCTTGCACTTTATCTGTCTTTCTTACCATCATCTGAATATAAACTGCCATTTTCATCAATACAACTGTCTATAACTGCTTTATTGTTCTCTGTCATTTACTTGCGTTTTCTAGATGAGATGTGCTCGTTCCTGTCCTGACTGGACCTGTTGAAAATTTTACAGATGATTGCCCTGAGGACACATGCCCTACATTTTACTGAGGAGATGGCTTAGCTACCTATGGCCCCGACACTCAGGAGTGATCAGGAGTTTAGCTAGTTTGTTTTGTTTTTAGTTTTCCTGTTTAGAACTGGAGTTGTATATAGAGATTTGAGACTTGAGATGTATTTGAGATTGTTTGAGTTTGTTGTTATTTTATTAGTAGTTTTTGTTGTCTTTAATTTCCTAGTTATATTCGGTGTTATCTTATCGTGCTTAGACTGTGATTGAGTTACACCATATCTTATACTTGTCCTCCGTTCGGAGTTGATCATGATGAGTACATTATATACTGCATGAGTTGATGGCTAGTTAGAGACTTAGAACAGCGTTCTACCGCCGATACTGCGGCGTAGGCTGGGCGCTGTTACGTACTCGTACCCTCACAGTGGGTGCGGGTTGTGACACGTTTTTAGTGGTGGCCCATGCAGGTCGAGAGTCGCATTAAGTACGATATCGTGGTAGTACGGCGACTTAGTTGTACTGCTGCGAGCCTGCGATAGGACTGAGAGATAGGCTTTACCGGAGAGGTACTCAATCACAGTTAGGAAAAATTCTGCTTTAAATCATGCCATCTACATATCGTACTGATTTGCCTTCTTTGAAATAAACTGTCCTCCTTTGATATATCGATTCCTGCTCAGTATTGACTTCTTTGTTCGATCTGTCTTCAGGATGGTAGAGACACGATCACATCGCTCTGGTGCAGCAGTTGCTGTAGAGGGTACTGCTACCTCTCAACCAGATCAGCAGGGTCAAGTGGCTGCAGCTCCTGCCACCTCTGCCCATATTGAGACTTTAGCAGCAGCAGCAAGGGGTATGCCTTCACCAGCTCGGGGGCAGGACCCAGCCATCCCAGAGATGCAGTTCCAGCAGCTGCCGCCAACAGGACACGTGCATGCGGCACAGATGTTCGCTTACTTCCAGCAGTTTATGGATCGGCAGCAGGCCCGGCAGGACAAGAGCATGGAGTTGGCCCTTACGACGGTCGCAGCTCGACCAGTAATCCAGCAGCCGAGGACACCAGGGATCGAGCAGTTCCAAAAGATGAGCCCTAGAGACTTTCTGGGGACAGAGGAAATTTTATATGCTGACGAGTGGATCGAGCATATAGAGGAGATCTTTTGCCTTGCTCGGATACCGTCAGATCTTCAGATAGAGGCAGCAGCTAGCCGGATGCGAGATCTTGCTCGCACCTGGTATCAGTCAGACCCCAGGGTGGGGGTAGCTGGACAGACTTGGAAGGAGTTCAAGGGCTTCTTCAAGAAGAAGTTCTTTCCAGATTCAGCGCTCAGAGCCATGGAGTCGCAGTTCGAGAGCCTAGTACAGGGGAGCCTGTCAGTGGAGGAGTATGCTGGGGAGTTCGGCCGCCTCAGCAGATTCGTAGAGGGCTTGATCGAGGTGGCGAAGGCCCAGAGATTCCGAAAGGGTCTGGTCAAGGAAGTCAAGTCCTTGACCAAGGGCAACAGGGATGCCACTTTCGAGGATATTTTGACGGAAGCTTTACTGGCTGAGGATGACCTTGAGCTGAGGCTCAAGAGGGGACGGGATGCTCACGGTACCAGCAGCAGCGGAGGCCAGGCCAAGAGGCCTCACGTGCAGTTTCAGCAGACGCAGGCACCAGTGGGAGTTCAGCAGGTGCAGCATCAGTATCGGGGTCAGGACCCGAAGGCGATCAGTTGTTCCTACTACAAGAAGCCGGGACATATTTGGGAGCAGTACAGGAAGAGGTTGAGGGTTTGCTATTTCTGTGGGTCAGCTGCCCACCAAAAGATAGATTGTCCTATTGCACCTCCTTTTGAGGGATCTAGACCACCTGTAGCTCAGCACCAGAGGGGTGGAGCTTTTGCGATGGCAGCCGAGGAGACTGACGTCGCAGGTGATGGATTAGCAGGTTTGACCTTCTTGTTCTTCCTCCCCACTTCCATGTGTGATTTCCTTTAGTACCTGCCAGGATATTGCTTGCGTTTGCTAGATAGTATAGTTAACCTACTCGAGACTGTGGAATCATGACCAGTAGGATTGTATTGCTTCAACTTTGATTGATTGGGGGTTTGACCTAGGCAAGGTGCGATCATCTTAATTTCGAGGACAAAATTTTTATAAGGTGGGTAGGATTGTAACACCCAATTTTCCAGATGAGGGTATTTTTGAAATTTTATAATTATAATTATTATTTATTGATATGTATTTCATATTATGATTTTTGGTGATTTTTAATATTTTTTTAAACTATTTAAAAATTGGTTTAAGTCATGACTCGTGATTTTGATGTGCTGCTAGTGAAACCTGAGAGACTGCATGACCTAGAGCCTAATCATGTCGTTAGGATAATTTAATTATTATTTTTAGCCTAGGAGTATTTGGTCATTTTGACTTATTTGAATTATTTGATGATTTATGGAATTGGTGAATTCTAGGTTGACTTGACTTGTTCAGACCTAGTGAACTAGCCTAGAAGTTAACCCTAGCCATGGTGACCCTAGTCTAACTTAGGTTAACCTACTTTTAGTTATTAGAAACTAATTTTAGAATGAGGGGATTTGGTTTAGTGGATTTAAGTCATGGTTTATGATTTCATGAAATGACTTATGCCTTAATGTTTTATTTGATCAAGACTTGGCCCATGGCCCATAACTAGAAGCCCTAACCCTAACCAAACCCTAAATGACCAGCCATAGGGATCCCCACCCTATATAAACACTTATTCTCTAGGGCTTGCCTCCTTCTTTCATTCATTTCAACATTGGAAAAAGAACGGTATTGTCCCTCTTCCAAAAATCCTCATAAATCTATTTTAATTCCTTTTTAATCCTAGTTTCTTGCATTAGAACCTAATTTCATCCTATTTTCTGAATGTGGAATTTAATCCCAGCTTTGGGACAATTTGGAGCTTTTGGCACCAAGAAGAAGAATCCCCCATTTGAAGCTTTTCCAAGCTTTTTGCACACATAGGTAAAACCCTCTAAATTGATTTATATTTCAGTTTTCTTTGCATGTAGGGCTAGATCTAGGAGTCCCCTAGGCGTCCCCAAAATTTGGGTGGAATTCGTGTCCGTTTGGTGTCCGTATCGGACACGTGTCATAGTGTCTCTTAGGTGTTTGATGAAATGCTTGAATGAGATGAATATTGTTAATTTTCAAAACAAATTTCAGTTTTTGGTAGCCTAATAGGTGGGGAATTGATTTGTAATTGACTGAGTCGATTTTAGGTAGGTTTGGATACGGTTTTTGGGCTCGGACACGCAGCACGAGACACCGCACGGGGCTCGTGCGGCTGCCCTGCTGCTCGACACTGATTGCGGACACGACACGCTATAGTTTGACACCCAATTTTGTGGACACGTTCCTCTAGTGACTGACACGACACCTACAAAGTTTTGTAGGATCTCGTTGTGTGTGCACGAAGGAAATTAACCCGCACTGGGTTTGCACACTCACACGTGCGTGCACAGACACGCTCGGATACGCGTCTCGTGCACGCAACACGATCCACGTGGACACTGTGTAGGCTGTGGAACACACTCTCCTAGTCCTGACGAACACTTAGACACGTGCACAAGGTGTCTAGTGTAGGGAGTCGTATCCACGAGAGCTTGACACGGCTGCACGAGCCTGTCTGTAAACACAGTCTGTCACAACCTGTTTTGCAAGATTTGGACACTTCGTGCCCATTGTTTGGACACGTGAACACCCCCCACTTGACACGTACACGTGTGTCTAACCTCGGGGTGTGACTGAATAGGATTTTATGGTATATTCGAATGTCAATTTGGGTTCCTGAAAATTCTCTGATACATGTTCTGTTGTTTTATTTCTTACATAGTAATTAATTAAATGGTTAATTAAAGTATTTAATGTTCAATTGTTAATATGTGACATATTTACATGCCTAGAGATGAGTTTGTGATTTGGGTTGAGTTTAGAGTTGATCAACGGGTTTCAGACACTCGAACAGGAATTCCTGAGAGTTGGGGGTTCGAATTTCTGATACTCTCAGTATCAGGAGTTTTTGGAGATTTGAGCAGTATTTAATATTCATGTTGATTGGTTTATGGATAATTTGATTCGAATTTGGCATTTCCAATGGGTTTTTGATTGGTTTGGGTGAATAAAACTGTCACAACCTGAACACTATGTCATGTGGACACAAGCTTACACACAGGAACTGTCATTGACAGTACACACACTGTTAACTGAAATTAGATGGGGTTTTGTGTAAAAAACTGAGTTTTTCCCCACATATCAAAATCCTGAGATAACTCAGGTATTGATTCACTGTTATGTTTTGATTCACTGATATTAATCTGAGAATATGGTGTTCTCCCATAAACACACACACACAAAAACTGACCTGAGATTCACATGTATCCACACTCTCTATAATTCCTAATTCATGTTTTCCTATTGACACATATATATGATACACTCATACACCTACAGACGTTTCCTCACCACACACACACACACACACATACATATATGCATTGATGATATTCTTTAAACTGAATGTTAGGGCCTGTGTTGTAAATGTCAGGTATTGAAATGTTGAGGGATATCCTAGTTGCATATGTTATATGTGAGTTGTGTGTTCAGTTGGGGGTTGGTAGCAGAATATTAGATTGGATAGGACATGAGTTAGTGTTTGGGATATTCATGAGAACTGTTATACTTTTTCCTAAGTTTTTTTTTGACTGAACCTGCAATCCTGAGAATTCCTATGACTGTCACACACTTAACCACCCTTTCCATTTTTTTCTGTGATATTTTCCTTCATGGTTGTTTGAGTTGGTAGGTGTCCTCAGGTTTTGGGTACTCCAGTTTGGGTCCCTTGTATTCATGTCTGGCTTTAGATATTGTTAGCCATTTCAGTTTTGGACTGGTTAGGACAGTCCCTATCTTCCTTCTTTTCCTTCCCCTTCCTATTTAGAATGAATGCTAATGTATGTATCCATGTATATATATGTAAGGCTGAAATGAGTATATAGAGTGATATATATGTGTATTCGACTGATGTGTATGTGCACATGTGTGCTTGGTCCATGAGCTGTGTTAGTTATAAGATAGAATGGAGAGCTATATGAGTCGAGGGGGGAGAAAACAACAGCCAGGTTGCAGCCCCTTCAACAGCAGGACAGCCTGTTGCTTGTGCATTCCTGGCTGCTTTCAAACCCCCCCTGTAGCAGCATTAGGCTGCAACTTAGAGACAGTAGAACCCTTTCTTTTTTTTTACATGTTCTAGTGTTTTGGTTAGTTCAATTAGGATGTGATGTGAGGTCCTAGTATTGGGATATGGTATTGTATATATGAGGATGAAATTGTGATGAGGAAAGGAAAAGAGACAGTGTGGAGTTGTGTGTGAGGGAGAGTTTAGATTTTAGGCTATATGTGTATATGTGCATGAGAGGTTAGGGTGTACCTTACATATGTAGTTACATATTGGTATTAAGGATATTTAAGATATGGGCCTTATATATAGGTAATGTTCTGTAGTTAGACATGGTTGTAGGAAGGGTAGTGAGTATATGTCATCTATGTTTATGTGTAATGCTCTATATAGGTATATATGTAATATACCTTAGATGTGTGATATGATATAGGTAGAGTTTGATTAGATAGTGTGTGTGCTTGCTAGAATGGGCTGGTTAGGCCAGTGAGACTTGTTTGGCTTAGGCTTGACCCAATTGACCTAGTTTGACTAGTGGGGTTGACTTGGGTTGACCCAGAGTTGACCAAGTATGACTTGGACCTAGTTTGACCTGGACAGTTGACCAGGTTTGACTTAGAGTTGACTTTGACCTAGATTGGTCTAGAAATCATGTAGATTGCATCATAAACATCATTTGTCTTATTTTAAGCATATTATAACCTGTACTGCTCTATTTAGGACGTTGTGACTCTGGTGCAGATATCTGATATTTTACTACTCTTTTCAGAGTATCAGGCGAGTACATTCTCTGATAGTTCTCTCATTTATTTGTCAATTACTGTATTTCAGTTATAGTTAGTTGTATGTAATTCTCTGTTACAAACACGTACTATTATTTCTGAATTCATGTATACGACACACATTTATTTTCTGGCCTCTATTACTGGTATCTTCATTCCTGTCTTCTATTACTGGAATCACTTACTGGAATCATTTACTGAAATCATTTACTGGTATCATTTGGCTGGACTCATCTTGAATCATTGTTCGGAATTCTGGATTCACTTGCTGGGAGGGGAAATACTAGAGTAAGACATGTAGACATACCCCATTTCTGGAATCATCCTTTTGCTGGAATCATACTGGAATGATAGCCATCTCACACCCGGCCAGGTGTGAGATGTGCCAGATTACCTATAGCCGTTTATATGTCGAACTCGGTATTTTAAAACACACTGCTAGAGTATAGGCTGGACTCACCCTAGAATCATTGATCACTATGACTGGAATCGTCCCTTACTGGATTCATCTTGTATGAGATTCATCCTGTACTGGACTTATATTGGAGTTACACTGGTCTACATTGTTGTATGGACTTTATATCATATTACCCTGGTTCAGCTAGTTCTATTTTTACAGTCTTCATTGCTATGATTCTTCTCTTGTTTAGTTATTTTCTTTCCTAGCACTTTATCTGTCTTTCTTACCATCATCTGAATATAAACTGCCATTTTCATCAATACAACTGTCTATAACTGCTTTATAGTTCCCTGTCATTTACTTGGGTTTTCTAGATGCGATGTGCTCGTTCCTGTCCTGACTGGACCTGTTAAAAATTTTACAGATGATTGCCCTGAGGACACATGCCCTACATTTTACTGAGGAGATGGCTTAGCTACCTATGGCCCCGACACTCAGGAGTGATTGGGAGTTTAGCTAGTTTGTCTTGTTTTTAGTTTTCCTATTTAGAACTGGAGTTGTATATAGAGATTTGAGACTTGAGATGTATTTGAGATTGTTTGAGTTTGTTGTTATTTTATTAGTAGTTTTTGTTGTCTTCAATTTCCTAGTTATATTCGGTGTTATCTTATCGTGCTTAGACTGTGATTGAGTTACACCATATCTTATACTTGTCCTCCGTTCGGAGTTGATCATGATAAGTATATTATATACTGCATGAGTTGATGGTTAGTTAAAGACTTAGAACAGCGTTCTACCGCCGACACTGCGGCGTAGGCTGGGCGCTGTTACGTACTTGTACCCTCACAGTGGGTGCGGGTCGTGACAAATGGAATCCCATGTATACTCTGGATAGCACTTTGTAGTCATTACAAACACAAATAATGACTGTCAATCATATAAATCGAGTCATCCTGTACCAAGGAGTCTGTTATATAGTTCTACCCTGAAACCTATCATCTTTGTCAAAGTCGAGCGTTATCAAGACCTTCTACCGGCAGAGCTAGAATTTGACACCGATAGAATGCAAATATATCGGTACAACGATCGAGCTAAGTACCTCATCCAAAAGATGGGTTACAACCTGAAAAACGGCCAGGGTCTGAACTATGGCAAAGACCGACGTCCTCCTTTGCGACTCCCTGTTCCGAAGGAGAAGCCACAGGACTATCACCATCGCACTCGATAGGGGGTAGGCTACATCACCCCTCTGACAATCCCGGAAAGTTCAGAAGCAGAAGAGGCCATACACTCTCACTCTTCTGAAGCTTCAACTTGGGATTCCGACACCAGTATCGGCCCGATCTTCAGGAAAGCATTCTCGGTCAACATGTCATTCGTACATCCCTCAGAAAATGAAGACGATGATCAGATAGTAGAGTTCTTCGATGAAGAATCCTAGGCTCAACGCCTAGGTACACAATGGGAATCTCGCTTCGAACTGCGAGAACCCCCTACTGAGGGCGAAGTTGAGCAGATCGACCTCGGGGATGGACCCTCTTCCAAACCTATCTTCATCAGCAAAAGCTTGACAGGGGATGACCGAGAATCCTTGGTCCAACTGGTCAAAGAACACATCGATGTCTTTGCCTGGAGCTCTGAAGACATGCCCGGTTTAGATCCACAAGTCGTAATGCACAAGCTTAACATCTTACCTAATGCTAAGCTTGTTAAGCAGCAACAGCGACAACGACTCTTCCGTCCTAACATCATGGAAGCCATTGACAAAGAAGTGGATAAACTCTCGGTCAACGGGTTTATTCGCGAAGAAAAATACCCAGATTGGGTGGCCAATATCGTTCCCATCACTAAAAAGAATAGAAAAATTTGAGTCTGTATCGACTTTCGGGACCTCAACTCAGCTTGCCCGAAAGACAAATTCTCTCTACCGATCACCGACGTAATGATCGACAACACATGTGGCTTTAAATGCATTTCCTTTATGGACGGGTACTCAGGCTACAACCATATCAAGATGTTCACGGATGACGAGAAACACTCGTCGTTCAGGACTCCAAAGGAGGTTTACTGCTACACAGTGATGCCCTTTTTCTTGAAGAATGCAGATGCCACATACCAGCGAGCTATAAGCACCATCTTCCGCCAACACCTTTGCAAGACAGTCGAATGTTATGTTGATGACATCGTTCTCAAGAGCCATCTACGCGGTGATCATCTACAAGATCTGAAGACAATCTTCGATCTTATGCGAGCACATCAGCTTAAGATGAACCCCGCTAAATTCTTCCTTGCGGTTTCCAGTGGTAAGTTTTTGGGCTTCATCATCAGTACAAAATGCATCCATATTGACCCCAAGAAGACCAACGCCATCCTTGACATGGACCCTCCAAAAAACCTTAGAGAACTTCGAGGCCTATAGGACGTCTCGAATATACCCGAAGGTTTATCGCAAATCTTTCCAAAAAATGCCAGCCCTTTACTAAACTCATGAAGAAGGGAGTCTCCTACGTCTTGACGGAGGAATGTCAGAAGGCGTTCGACGACATCAAAGCTTATCTCACGAGTCCCGCAGTTCTGGTGGCACCCGTTGTAGGCAGACCTTTCCTACTCTATGTCCGCACTTTGGATCATTCTCTCGGCGCTCTATTAGCTTAGAACAATGATACAGGATATGAGCAAGCTATCTACTACCCGAGCAAGACAATGATCGAGGTCGAACACCGATACAACCCCATCAAAAATGAATGTCTAGCTCTGATATTTGCCATCGAGAAGACTCATCATTATGTCTCGGGGCAGATAATTAATCCACGTCATCTCCCGACTCAATCCACTGAGAGTCCTCATGACAAAGCCGAGAGCGCTAAACTCTCAATTAGCTACTTGGACAATACTATTGACACCATATGATATGGTATTTGTTCCAGAAAAAGCTGTCAAGGGACAAGCACTGGCCGACTTCTTAGCCGCACATCCGATTACGGAATCATCTAAACTTTATGAAGACATTCCAAATAAGGTGTTAGAGTCTAATATTGCCAAAGAAAACCTCGTTTGGCGAGTTCTTTGACAGCTCTTCAAGGACATGCCCCAAAACCCAGATTATCACAGGAGTGGGGGTAGTCTTGATCTCTCCCGATAAGTTGGTCATCTAGTATGTTTATTCTCTTTCAGAGCCGTGCTCCAACAATGTTGCAGAGTACAATACCCATATCATGGGACTCCAGTTAGCAAAACAACTGAAGGTAGAATATCTCGAGTCGTACAGAGATTCATTGCTCGTCGTCAATCAAGTTCGAGGACAATACGAGGTGCGCCACGAGGACCTCGTCCCCTATTACAAGGTAGCCTTGGGCATCATCAAAACCTTCACCGAGTTCTTCATAGAGAATATACCTTGGCTACAAAACCTGGAGGTTGACACTCTAGCTGGCCTCACGGCTTCATTAGCAGCTCCTATTGGCACTCAACACTTTGTTACAATGGTTGGTCGAGATTTGGCGTGCCCTAAAAATAATCTGAGTATGTGGTCGAACCATGCCAACGTCAATGTCAGAGACTGGAGGTTCCTTTTCATCAACTTTACAATCTACAAAATCCTCCAAGATGACTCGAAGGAAGCAGTCTCGGTTAAAAGACGCTTTCTCAGGTTCTACTACGATACAACCATCAAAATGCTATACTGACGCTCCTACGACGGGCTTCTCCTCCTATGTCTATCGAATGAGGAGGGAGCCGAAGCTCTTTGAGAAGCTCATGACAGAACATGCGGAGCTCACCAACCTGGTCCTAAGCTACAGGACCGACTCCGACGTATGGGATATTACTGGCCCACTATCATGGCCGATGCTATTGAGTTTGCAAAGAAGTGTCGTGCTTGCCAGCTCCACGCCGACTTCATCTACAGACCATCAGAACCTCTACAACCTATGGTCGCCTCCTGGCCATTCGAAGCCTGGGGTATGGACATAGTAGGACCAATCACCCTTCCCTCATCCAGAGGACATCGCTTTATTTTTGCGATAACTGACTATTTCTCTAAGTGGGCGGAAGCAGTACTACTGACAGAGGTTAAAAGCTCAAAGGTGGTCAACTTTATCAAACATCACGTCATCTACCATTTCGGTATACCCTAGAGGATCATCCCTGACAATGGTCGTAATTCCTCAGCCATGTATTCAACAGATTTTGTGACAAAAATCGAATTCAGAACGTGGCATCAACCGCCTACAATTCGGCAGCAAATGGATTGGCTGAGGCTTTCAACAAAACTATCGTCAAGCTACTCAAAAAGGTTATGTCATCTAACAAACATGACTGGGGCAAAAAGCTGGACCAATGCCTTTGGGCCTACCGCACAATGGTACGGACTCCGACGGGCAATACACCATTCTCTCTGGTCTATGAGAGCAAAGCAGTATTGCCTTTGGAGATCCAGATCCCCTCACTCCGAGTGGCGATCAAAAACCAGCTGACGGAGGAAGACAATCAACGTCGTCGTCTGCAAGAGTTGGAGGCGCTGGACGAAAAATGCCTCTTCGCTCAACAACGCATAGAACTCTATCAAGCCCGTATTTCATAGGCTTTCAACATAAAGGTCAAACAGAGGACCTTCCTAGTAGGCAACCTGGTTCTGGCAGTCAGATGGCCAATGGCAATGACTCATAAGACACCGAAAAAGTTTGAATCTAAATTGGAAGGACTCTTCATCATAGAGACGGTATACTCTAACGGTGCTTACCGCCTCGCGAAACCAAACGGGGACTTGTTCATGATGCCGATCAACGACAAGTTCCTAAAGAAGTTCTATTCTTGAAAACCTTTTAACATATATTTCCTTCTCCCCAGCAAGAGAATGTATAAATTCGACAACCATGTTCACTCCCCTTCTTTTATCGATCATATGCTTCTGGATCCTAGTTGTTCCGTTGTATTTTTCCCCAGTAGAATAACAACCATGCCCATATCACCTCTGAGTTGCTTTTCTACACCCTACAAGGCTAAATCTTATATTTTATAAGATGGTGCTAAAAACTATGTTTACCACGTCCACATTACCTCTGAGTAAACATCTCATCCAACAACCCCCGTATTGTTTTACCTCAAGCATAGAACATCCACGTCCATATCACCTCTGAGTTATTCTATGTATCACCACCGAGTTCATTCCTACCACGTCCATATCACCTCTGAGTAGGAAAACTCTACCAGTAGCCCCTTATTTACCATGTCCATATCACCTCTGAGTAAATATGTCGGTTTCTCCCTCTCAACTTATTATTTGTACCTAGAAACCAAGGTACGCAAAAGATAATAGGTCAACAAAAATCACAAGTTCATCACAAAAGTGAACAAAGAAAAAGTTCTTTATTTCTTCATCTAATAAGGAGTAAGGGACTATATTTGCAAAATAAAAGTAAAGATAGACAGCTGCATCTCAAACTAAACGCAATAAAAAGGACGAAGGAACTAAGGGTCAGCGGACAGCTCGTTAATACGACGCTTTAAAGCTGCAGTCCCGGTCTCCACAGTCGCCAAAATACGACGCTCAGCTTCATAATGCATCGTCTGCCTAGCCTCAGAGGCGAGATCAGCTTCATGTTTGGCATCCAATTTTTTCTACTGATGGAGCAAAAAGGCCACATGGTGAGTAAAATTCGTCGTTTCTTCCTTAAGATGGATATGTTCAGCCTGCGCCCGTTCATAATTAACCAGAAGTTGAGCCCGCTGCTCCTGAAGAAGGTGAATCTTGGAGTCAACTTCCGCTATGCTAGCATTTAGAGATTCCTGCAGATTGGCCTTTTCTTCCATAGATGAGGACAATCTCTGCTCCTTGGCCTCGGCATCGGCCAGCTCTTGTTCCCAGATAGCTATGATTTTGGAGTAGGCTGATTCAACCACAGCCACTAGCCTGTTTTGTTCCTCCTCTATCAAAGCAGAAAAATCATTATGTCGAATGTCCTGGAGCTCAGTAACGTGTTGATCGAGCTCAACAACAGAAGCCTCCAACATCACAGCCATGTGGTCGTGGCCCTGATGAGATCGGATCAACCGGATGTGCGGGATCGCCATTGCCTTCGCAGTCGTAAAACACCTTCCTTGATCTAGTACAACAGATACTCCTCTCCTCAATATCTTGTACATAGCTTCAACGATGAACTTTACATATTCATCTGCGTCAGCCAATACTTGAGGCATCAAAGCAGGAGCTATTGGAGTCACCACGTGAGCCTGGAAAGCAGTTAAATTTGCAGAGGCTGTCACGCCCTGGCCTGACGATGTAGCTACTACCAGGCTTGTAGAGCCTTCAGCCGTCGCACCTTTAAGGTTCAAGACCGGGGCCTCAATATTTGCAGCCTTCGTCCCACCGGCGATGTCGACAGGACCACCAAACGCCGGAGCCGAGTCTCTCGAGGAACTCAACACCGTCCCCCATGTAGGAGGAACGGAGGGGGATTTCTCCACCATAGGGCCCTTGACCTTTGTAGAAGCATGGAAAAGAACAGAAGAAGCCCATGCGGCTCAAAATAAAAGGAGCCTCATGCGGCTCAGGAATCTATCAGAGCCTCATGCGGCTCAAAAACTCTTCAATAGCCTCATGCGGCTCAGGCAAAAATCACGTGATGCTATGCAACTTGCCTTTACAGCTGGCCATAAAGTGACTGCTCCCATTAAATGCTCTGACATAAAGTGATAATTCTGACATTAAAGCTGAAATGATGAACATCGACATGACGGCGTATTCTCCGAAAAACGAAGAAAATCTCCTCTGTAGCTAGCACGATCCACCAAATACAAAGCTCCCTATGCGGCTGCCACCACCCCATGCGGCTGATGCTCGCATGCAGCTCGGAGCGTGAAGACCCTCGTCATGCGGCTCAAATTATGAACAGTCACCCTATGCGGTCGCTGTTCTCATGCGGCTCAGATCATGGGGATCATCTCCATGCGGCTCAAATATTGACAGGCTACGCCCATGCAGCCTTGACACGGGGCTAGTCCTATGCGTCTCAATTGGAAAGCACCCCTATGCGGCTCAGATCTCGAAGGCTACACCTATGCGGCTGCCACCTTCATGCAGTTCAAAACCTAAGAAGCTACCCTCATGCTGCTGTGGCTCGCGGTTATGATACTTGGCAGAAGATCAGTTTTTCACATGGCACTAAATCAATCAAGAGTTATCAACAAATCCCAACAACCAGATTTAGTGCAATCATCATAATTACTCGAATCAAAACAGATTTATGGCAATCACATGGATTAAACACGTGGCAGGAGATCCGAGCTTCCCAAGATTCATGACAATCAACATTGATTGCCCATACGATTCTACATAATCAGCATTAATTGTCTAGATTTGTTGCAATCAAGATTAGTAGGCCAAATTAATTGCCCACAAAATAGGATCAAGGAAAATGGCAATTAAGTCCCCAAGCCGCCGACTTTTTTAGGGTGATCATTGCAAACCCTAATGATGACATCCCACTCCTATAAATAGCAAGGTGCCATTCCCTTGTAAAAAGATCGGATCCAGAGAAACAAAAAAATATAGCAAGGTGCCATTCCCTTGCAAAAGAGATCCTACCCACCCGGCTGGACACACAGAGAGACAAAGGCGCGCACAGAAGAGTCTTCCCATCTTGAGAGCAGTTCTTTACCGGAGCTAAAGCTACGTCTGATCGTCCAAGGAGTAAGGCAGAGCGGCCGTCGCTTTCCCGAGCCTCTACCGTCACCTCCCAGAATCAAAACTAAACTATCGTGCTTAGATTACTGTACCTGGGTTTTCGCCCCTAGGCTTTCTTTGTACGAGCGAGTTTGTATTGTGAAGTAAAAGTTCAGTCCTCTCATATAATTGTTCTGTTCTTTTATAATCAATGGCAAACAAGATGACGACTCTGCTGGAGACCGACTTCTCTACGGCTGAGGAGTTGGTGACGCAATCAGATGCAACCAAACTTGGCTCCACTCAACAAATACTGGTCGCCCGGTTCGACCAACAGGCGTTTGAAGAAATGCCCTCCGACGGGAGCGCTGGCCCGGTCCAGCGGCGAGCCCGCACAAAGAATGCCTACAGGAAGTGGAGACCCAAAAATTTTGCTCCTCCCCAAGCTCTCGAAGAAGTACTCTCTGTTGCCCGAAACAGCGAAGAAGTCTCGCTTGTGGCCCCACTTCAGACCACAGAGGACTCTGCTGTCCCCAAGTCCGGTAGAAGAAAACACTATGATGTCAGACTTGCAGGGGTAAAAAGGAACTCTGTGCGAGCCAAGCCGCATAAGGGTGCCAGCCGCATGGAGGCTCATGCGACCGCAACTGTCAACCGTATGGAGAAAACTCGTACGGCCACACAAGTCAGCCGCATGCAGAAAACCCATACGGCCATAATTCCAGCCGCATGCAGACAGCCTGCACAGCCATGACATCTAGCCGCATACAGAAAGTTCATGCGGCCACAAAGGATAGCTGTATGCCGACAGCCTGTACGGCCACGACTCCTAGCCGCATACAGAAAGGTCATACGGCCACACATACCAGCCGCATGCAGACAGTCTGTACGGCAACCGATCCCAGCTGTATACCATCTATCCCATGCAGTTCGCGGTCTGTCTTTGATCGCCTCTCATACGGTCCTGACCATGAAGGCTCTCTGGAGCATATACCAGACTCTTTTGTGACCAGCTTGGACTCTTCCTACTACGTACTCTCAAGTGCTAGGAGGAAGAAGTCTCGGGCAGCGCGGGCTCGACGAGCTCAGTCGGCTGTCCCGACTTCTGACTACCAGGGCATCCTGATGACTATTACTCAGGCCCCTGATGGAAAGTTGTACAGAACTACCCGTGCCCAGCCCCCGGCAGCCAACGAACGGGATAGTTATCAAGAATCTCCTAACAAGGATCAAGGGTGAGTACTTACGCTACCTCCACATCAGGGAGCAGGCAGGAGACCAACGCACTCATCAGCCCACAAAGTAGGTGACCAGCGCAACGTGATTCTTCACAAGCGCAAGGAAAGAGACGAAGATTTGACGTGCAAAGAGTCCTGTCAAGGACATCAATGCACCCAAGTCATAGTCAACTGCTGCTACAATAAGGCAGCAACACAAAAAGACCGGCGGTCCATCTTCCAAAGGCTGCAACACCCAAGCTCAGAAGACGAGACGCTTCTCGTCGCCGCTTTCAATTCTGCTCTAAAGATTCCTGGCAGCGAAAGAGGGAAGAAAACAAATGTCTCCAGCCCAAAAATTTCAACCGGCGTAACCAAGAAAATTTTTTCTAAACGGCTGTCTACCACCGTTGCATGAGGAGTTTACCAAGGTACCCGCTCAAAGACGAAATCTGCCACACTTGGAGATTTGTCCACATCTATGGGAGACACTGGAGCCGAGGGTAGCATTCTTCCAAATATCCACAATAACCCGATATTCCAAGAAGATAGTCCGGGGAAAATGGTTCACCCAACAGATACAGCAGATCCCGACGTCCCCGAGGACGTCCATAATTCCCAAGATGAGGCAAGCTCTAAAGCTGGGGGTACCACTCTTTCTGAGTCAGAACCAGAGGAGAGCATTTCTACATACCCGAACGACTTCTCTATACAAGGGTATAACTCAGAGGGCACGTCCTCTACCGTTCCTTCCATCTCCTCTCATGTGAGGACGGTGTTCATGACAGACAGCAACCAAGAAGGTTCCAGTGATCGCTAACACATCAACACTATGGAGGCCATACTACATGCTTTGGTCAAGTCTGTGGACGAGATCAAAGCAGCCCTTCTAACTCTGTATAGAAGAACGCCTGGCCAAACAAGCTTGGGTCTCGCGGTCAATGCGGACCCGAACTCAGCTGCACCAAACTCGGGCGATAGTCCTCCTAAAATATCTGCTCCTACCGCTGCAGACGAGGCCAAGGAGGTAAGAAGAGAGGTCCAGGAGCTCCGGGCCATCTTCCATGCCCGAGAAAACTGCCAAGACCTCAGGAAACGACAACCGAAGCCCGCTGCGTGGAGAGATGTTCCCTTCCCACCAAAATATAAACCATTCCACATCAATCCATATGATGGGAAAACATCTGCAAGCAGGTACATCACCTACTTCGAAGTCACAACCGACCATCTGTCTCATGACGATGCCATCCTTACGTGGTTGTTCATCGGAGCCTTGGAAGGGGTCGCCTTCGACTGGTACCGTAACTTGTCGGACAATTGCATCCACTCCTTCACCGGCTTCAAACGTATGTTCCTAGAGAGGTTCTATGAAGTAGGACAAGACGTGACAATGTCCACTCTCATGGACGTTGTTCAGGGAGAAAATGAGCTAACAAAAAATTATATCGAGCGGTTTTGCCAAACCGCGATGAAGCTGCCTTCTGGCAACCCTGATTCCTCCTTGATTGAAATTTGCCAAAAGAGACTGCTTCCCACAATCAGCCTCTGGATGGGCAAAAGTTAATTCAAGGATTGAAAGACGTTTATCATCAGTGCCACTAGCACAGAAGACAAGGTAAAGAAACCTGCCAAGTGGGATTGCACATCTCGGAAGAGGAAGACAAGGGCAAACGCCCTAACATCAACAATAACAACGGTGGTAATTTCTCCAGCAACCGAGACAACAAGGGCAAGCAGGCTATGGTGACCGACACAGCCCCAAAGCTCGAATCAACGCCGACATAAAAGCAGTAGCCTCAGATGACCTACTCCTTCGAGGATGGCCATGTTAAATCCATCTTAGACATGCTCATCCAAGGAGGACGAATTTAGCTCCCTCCTTCCAGGCGTGAGACTCGTCCTGCAGATATGGAGAGCCCCAAGTACTGCCATTACCATCGCTATATTCACGATGCTACATAAGACTGCTATCAGCTGAAGTGATACATCCAACATTTCATCGATTCTAAGGCCCTGGCCATTGATTTCGAAGAGGTGACCGTAGCAGCCAACATGGTTTTAGTATAATTTGGCAACTTTCCTCTGACAAGGACTCAAGACGGAGTAGTACCTGTCCTCCGAGCAAGGATGGAGGTCGGTAACCTTCCACCTCCCCGAGACCAAGCGGCTGGTCTAGTATCCCTTACTACATCACGAGGGAAGATCATGTGGGTCCATCCGGACTTAGTACCTAAGGTGACTCAGTCCGCGTCTCCCTCCACCAGCAAGAAGAAGAATGGAAAAGTCAAATCATGTCGCACGATCTCGACAGAGGTCGAAGAAGCTACTGCTGTTGTTACCCGCTCCGGCGTACAAACCCAACCTCCACTGGGTAACACGGCTGAAGATCAGCAGCCGACAGCTGCTGATGCTCCAGGACCTCCGCAGCCTTCAACGACCGATAAGCCTAGGCCGAAGGAGACTCGCTTCGACAAACCACTCCGAAGAGAGACGCCTCATGGGCTAGAGAGGCCATACAACTTTGACATCCTGGCACAATTGGCCAACACACCGGCCAAATTGTCCCTATATGAGCTCCTGAGACTCTCCAAGGATGTCCGCGTCGCACTAAGCAAAGCACTCCAGAATGCTGACGCATACCTGGCTCAGTCCAATCTCACTGGAGAGGACTCGCCGATAGACCTCCAGGACAGCGCTTGCACAGGGTCAATGCCAAACATTATCTTCACTCCATAGGATATGCTTATCAAAACTAACCTGCACGATCGCCCTCTGTATTATACTGGGTACATTGGCGATATCAAGGTCGATCGGATGCATATTGACCCCGGGTCCTCCATAAGCATCATCCCGAAGTGCCTACTACACCATCTGTGCATCCCGATGCGTCGCCTGATGCCGACAAGCACCGTCATCAGCGGTTTCAATTCGGGCAAGAGCTACCCGATTAGAAAGATCCGCCTAAAATGCCAAATCGGCGGCCTTCAGTCGAAAGTGACCTGTTATGTAATAGATGCGGACACCTCCTACAATATTCTCCTGGGGCATCCTTAGATACACGATTATATGATCTTGCCCTCCACACTGCACCAGTGCTTCAAGTACGTCGACAAGTATGGCTTCGTAAGAACAAAATTTGCCGACATCAATCCCTTTAAAGGGGTCGAATCCTACTACTCAGACTCATGCTTGTACGAGAAGTCGAAAAACCATCTTGCTGAAGGAGATATTCAAGCTCAAACTGAGGCAGCAACCAGATCAGAAGAACCTCTGACGATCCACTTCCAAGCCCGCAAGCCCGACATAACTGTGTCCCTTACAGCCACTCTGTATAAGGACGCAGTTAGCCTCTTTGCACCGGAGGAACAGATGATAATCCGACTGCCAAGGTGTTGCCAAGCGCCAAGACCCACAACAGAGCCACTGACAATCAGGCTGTCTAAAGCTAGCCGTCCACAAGCAGAGGAGCTCAATCCCTCTGTCAAATCGATGATAATTCATCTTTCCAGAATGAATCGACAACCGAGCAATAAGCCAGGGACTGCTAGCCAGCCAACAACTCCCTGCCCAGCACCGAGCACCAAACTGAAGGTAGCTAGTATGCTAACAACTCCACGTTCTGCTCCCCCATGGAGTCCCTGATAATCAAGTTACCCAAGTCATCCTCTCAGTCTCCATTTACACAAGGGGTGGCTGAAGAAGAGTCAGAGCTGGCCAAGTATGTGGCTGCTTATAATGATGTTCCATCCGCAGATGATGCAATCTCACTGGAAAAAATACCTTATTTCATCAATAAAGGGCTATCTTTGAATTACCTCGAGCTTAATAAGCTTTGTACAATGTATGCTATAGAACACGGTATAGGCGCTCACCTGTACACACAAGTGACTAATGTCTACACCGGAAACCAACTTACCCCAGTGGAAGACGCTTACCGCATAATCGAGGGAGGGGATCATCCAATCATCTTCGTCCGGAAGAATGATCCACAGCCCTTCAAGATAGAAGAAGTTGAGCTCAAACCCGACACCGGGAGATAGCCCCTTTATCTGTATAGTCCCCAATCTAAGTACCTAATGCAAAAACAAGGGTATGATCTGGAAACTACACTAGGCATGAACTACGGCACTGGACGACGATTACACTTACAATCGCCGGTCCCGGCTGGAAAACCATGAGACTACAACAACAAAACCAGATGTGGGCTAGGTTATGTCATACCCATAACGGCACCTGAAAGCTCAGTCAAAGAATGCGACTGGTACTCATACTCAATCGGATCACCCACTTTCGATTCAGATATCAGCATCGGGGACATGCTCAGGCAAGTCTGGTCCATCAATATGGCACTTGCTGATGCCTACGAAGAAGATGAAGACATTCCCGAATTCTTAAGCTAGAGACATGGACACAACAGCTAGTTACGCAGTGGGAGAAGTGGTTCGAACAAAGAGAGCCTTCTACCGAGGATGAGGTTGTACAAGTCGATCTAGGTGATGAATCCTCTCCAAAGCCCATCTTCGTCAGTAAGAATCTGACCGATAAAGAGCGAGAATCACTACTACAACTCGTCAAAGAATATATCGACGTGTTCGCCTGGAGCTACGAAGATCTGTCAGGACTGAACCCCGAGATTGTACTTCACAAATTCAATATCCGTCCAGACGCAAAACCAGTCAAGCAACAGCAACGTCGGTTCCGTCCTGACGTCATGAATGCTATTGAAGCCGGGGTAAACAAACTAATAGCCAGCGGCTTCATCCGTGAGGAACAGCATCCTTACTGGGTCGCCAACATAGTTCCAGTCCTTAAGAAGAGTGGAAAGATTCGAATTTGTATCGACTTTCGCAATCTGAATGACGCTTGTCCTAAGGATGAGTTTTCTCTCCCTATCACAGACATCATGATCGATAACACCTACGGCTTTAAGCGTTTGTCATTCATGGATGGTTTCTCGGGGTACAACCAAATCAAGATGTTCCCTGACAACGAAAAGCATACATTATTTCGAACACCGATTGGCACGTTCTGCTACACAGTCATGCCTTTTGGTTTAAAGAACACTGGCGCCACCTATCAAATATCTATGAGCATCATCTTTAGAGACCACTTGCGCAAAACAGTGGAATGCTACGTTGACAACATCGTCGTCAAAAGTCGCTCTAAGGAAGATCATTTGCATGATCTAAAGATAGTATTCGACCAAATGCGAGCGCACAATTTAAAAAAGAACCCCACAAAATCCTTCTTGGGCGTATCCAACGAGAATTTCTTGGGTTTCATCATTACCTCCCAGGGTATCCACATAGACCCTGAGAAGACGAAGGCAATCATGGAGATGGGTCCCCCGAGAAATCTTCGTAAACTCCGAGGCCTTCAAGGGAGGCTAGCCTATATCAGGAGGTTTATCTCCAACCTCTTCGGACGATGTCAGCCATTCACCCACCTTATGAAGAAGGGTATTTCATTCGTATGGGACGAAGAATACCAGCACAACTTTGACAGCATCAAAGAATATCTGACGAACCCTCCAGTTCTGGTAGCCCCGATTGCTGGAAGACCATTTTTGCTCTATGTACGAGCGATGGAACATTCTTTCGGTGTTCTGCAAGCACAAAACAATGATGCAGACCACGAACAGGCTATATATTACCTCAGCCGAATGATGGTGGGGCCGGAACATCGATACACTGCCGTAGAAAAAGAGTGCCTAGCTCTGGTTTTCGCCATTCAGAAGACGCGATACTACGTCACAGGATAAACCATCTACGTCATATCAAGAGTCAACCCCTTCAGGTTCCTCATGACTAAGCCAGGTGCACTCAGCTCTCGCCTCGCTACCTGGGCGATATTACTGTCCCCCTACCACATGATCTTCGTCCCACAAAAGGCTGTTAAAGGTCAAGCTCTGGCAGACTTGTTAGCAGCTCATCCAGGTTCGGAGTCAACCAAAATAGACGAAGAGATAATAGACGAGGTCGCTAATTTAAATATGGCCTCCCGTGGTATAGTATGGCAAATGTTCTTCGACGGCGCTTCTAGAACTGGGCCCAAGGGCAACATTGTCGCTGGAGTCGGAATAGTGCTGATTTCTTCCACCGGGTTGGTGATCAATCGAGCTTATTCCCTCACGGAGCCCTGTTCAAACAACGTGGTCGAGTACAATGCTTTAGTCATTGGCCTCCGACTTGCAAAAGAACTGGGGGTAGAGTACCTTGAAGCATACGGCGATTCGCAGCTAATCGTCAATCAGATCCGGGGCTCATACAAAGTTCGCCATGAAGATATGATCCCCTATCACCAAATAGCAGTTGACATCATCTCATCCCTGGAGGTGTTCTTCATATAGCACGTTCCCAGGCTCCAGAACATTGAAGCTGATGCCCTAGCAGGCCTAGCCGCTTCCTTAGCAGTTCCAAATCATGCTCACCACTTGATTGACATCATAGGCCGTGAGTTGGTCTGTCCCAGGAATAATGTTCAGTATGCCGAGAGCTACTCTTTCCTCACAGTCGACGAAGCACCAGACTGGAGACAACCGTTCATTGACTTCATAGTCTACGACATCCTGCCGGAGAATCCGAAGGAAGCCACTTCTATTAGAAGACGTTCCCTCAGATTCTTCTACAATACAGAGACAAAAATGCTATATCTGCGATCATACGATGGATTACTTCTTCGATGCCTGTCAAATACAGAAGCCAAAGAAGTCGTGCGTGAAGCTCACGATGGCATCTGTGGGGCCTATCAGCCTGGCCCGAAACTACAAGATCGCCTTCGTCGAATGGGTTACTATTGGCCCACAATGGTTGTAGATCGCCGATCACTCCGCCTTCGTTTCGAGGACATCGCTTCATACTCGCAATCAAATATTACTTCTCCAAATGGGCGGAGGCTGTTCTGCTTGCAGAAGTAAAGACTTTAAACATGATCAGCTTCCTCAAGCATCATGTCATCTATCGCTTTGGACTGCCCTGAAGGATCATCCATGATAATGGTCCGCAGTTCGCAAGCCATGCCTTCTATCAGTTTTACGACAAACACCGAATCTAGAATATTGTTTCAACACCATACAACCCAGCGGCTAATGGTCTGGCTGAAATATTCAACAAAACAATTATCAAGCTTCTCAAAAAGATCGTGTCATCAAACCAATGCGACTGGAATAAAAAGTTCGGCGAATGCTTGTGTGCATACCGCACTACAGTACGGACCGCCACCGGGAACACACCATTCTCTCTAGTATACGGAAGTGAGGAAATTCTTCCACTGGAGACTCAAATCCCCTCACTCCGCGTTGCTCTCACATACAGATTGACGACGGATGATAATCACCATCGCAGACTACAAGAATTGGAGGCTCTAGATGAGAAGCGCCTACTAGCTCAACAACGAATCGAGCTACACCAGGCACGTATCTCCGTAGCCTTCAACAAGTAGGTTAAAACTAGAACATTCCAAGTGGGCGATCTCGTTCTGGCAGTTCGGAGGCCGATGGTTATGACTCACAAAACCGTCGGCAAGTTCCAGCTAAAGTGGGAAGGCCCGTTCATCATTAATGCTGTATTCTCCAATGGAGCTTACCGCCTCGCAAAACAAAATGGAGGCTTGCTCATGTTACCCATCAACGGCAAGTTCCTAAAGAAGTATTCCATCTGAAATGACATCCTCCAGGGTAATGAGTTACGTACCCGCTGGTACCGCTGAACTCACATCCCGACTAAAAATCTTCTAGAATGACGAGTCATGTACTCTCTCGTACCGCTGAACTCATATCCCGACTACAAATCTTCCAGAATGACGAGTCATGTACTCTCTCGTACCGCTGAACTCACATCCCGACTATAAATCTTCCAGAATGATGAGTCATGTACTCTTTTGTACCACTGAACTCACATGCCGACTCTAATTCTCCCAGATTATCGAGTTATGTACCCGCAGGTACCGCTGAACTTACACTTTGGACACTACAGATAAATCTATATCATCTCTCCTAGGTAGTAAGTCATGTATGATCATACCTCTGAACTTTTCTCCTAAAAGAGCTTCCTCCTTGTGATCTAATACCCGCACTTTCAGTACACAAAAAGGGTAACAGATCCACAGATTTTTTAAAACGACCACGTCGATGTTACCTCTGAGTTATTTTCCTTCCATCAAAAACAAACCGCCCCTCACATAGAACCTCCATGTCCTTATTACCTCTGAGTTGTTCTATATTCCCTTCATGGAGCCCACTCCTGCCACTTCCTCATTACCTCTGAGTGGGAAGGCTCCATCGAAGAAACCCTCATATTTACCACGTCCTCATTACCTCTGAGTAAGTATGTTGGTTCTCTCTCGACTTATTATCTGTACCAAAAAAAACCCTAGGGTACGCCAAGGATAATAGGTCCACAAATGTCTTTCGACGACCACAAATGTCCTCTTTTGACCACCAATGTCCTCTGTTGACCACAAATGTCCGCAGTCGACCACAAATGTTGTACTAAATTTCCTAGTACATGCCACTCTTTTCTTATCATGTCTTGGGAGCCCAGCTGCTCCCTGGCATTCTTTCAATACCAAGAACTTCCACAAATCACAAAGTTGTTCTTGGTATCCCTCTCAAACTTGTTGTCCGTACCTAAAACCAAGGTATGTCCAGGATAACAGGTCCACAAATAGTCCCCCTAGTGGGACAAAATGCCACAAATACGACAAATACAAGAAATGAAAGATGAGTCAAAACATGCTCATTTATTCAGAATCCAAGGTACTACATTATCTGGGACTATGTCCCTATTACAAGATAAAAAGAGAAAGAAAAAGAACGAAAATGAAAAGAAGGAAAAAAGCCGACTATTGTTCGGAGATACATAGTGCCCTGAGACGATCCCTCAACAAGGCAGTCGACCGCTCAAATCTCTGCTTGGCCCGACGTTCAGCCTCCTGAGTCAGTAGCGCCGCATCTTCCAAGGGCGCGTGAGCCCGCTAGACCTCCTCAAGCTTCTCCAGAGCACGTTCCAGGTTAGCAGAAGCTCTGGAAATTCTTTCGGCATCCTGAATAATTAGCTCTTTGTTCGTACGAGAAGCTTCAAGCTCAGGCTCCAAGAAGGCCAGCTTCTTCTGAAGTTCGAGAATCTGCTCCCTTGTATCGATTACTCCCTGGGAGGCGACTGCTTCTCGAGCCCTGCAAACCTCGCTCCAGTGGCTCAACTGGTCTTACAAGAGAGACAGGTCGCCGAGGTCCTTTATTATAACTGGTTTAGATGTATCCCGCGTGAGCCTTATCTTCTCCAAGGCGGTGGTGAGGAACCCCCGCTCCTGATCAATTATTGTGGACAGATCAGCTTATCGCAACACTTGAAACTGGGCCACGAGCTGATCAGCCTCCAATAGTTTGGGCTCCAGAAGCGCAGCTATCCCTGCCCCGCCGGGTAGGGTTTTGAGAATGTCAATTTGGCCTTGGGCGCATTGTCGGGTCATGGCAAAAGGGGTCCCCCGCTCCACAGCAGCTTCTACTCCTCTCTTCAAATGGCGGTAGAAACTATCAACCACATCCTGCGATGCCTCATCCAGAACTTCCGTAGAGGATGGTGTCAAAGGAAGTGTGGCTGGCAGTGTCGAAAAAGACGCAACAGAACTTGCCGCCCCTGCTACAAGGAAAATAAATTCTGAACGAAAGGACGCTTGAACAGCGGCCAATTCTTCCTCCGCGGTCCGAATAATCTGGATACTCGGTAAAGCTGAGAGGTCAACCCCCAAAGTCATACAAGCAGAGGAAGATACAGGGACCATTGCTCCCTGTCCAGGCTGTACCGCCATATAACCTCCCGAACTCGATCTGGCGGGAGGCCCCTCAAGATAAGTCAGAAGATGAGGGGGCACGCTCCCTTCCACCAAATCCCCGCTAGCAGCGCCTACCTTAACAATGTCCATCATCGGCACTAAAAGGGCAGGACCTGTATGTCCAGAGCAACCATCAATCAATATAACCCGAAGAATGTGATAATAGAGCGAATAGGCCTTCTCATTAGTCAAAATTTGGCTTATCTTACCAGGGGAGGGTTGTGGAGGCTGAGATTCGCTCACAACCGCCATAGTCCCTCACATGTAACCCCCAAGCTGAATCCGGCTGGGTCTTCTGCCCCGGCTGCCTCGGAAGGAGGTACGACTGGATCAGCGTCACCTTGATGGAATTCAGCAGTTTCGGGGACAGGTTCATCGGAGCCCCCGTTATCTCGAGTTGCGACATCAGCACCGTGAGATCCCTCAGCTGCAATCGAGAGAGCCCCGACAGAAATAATCCCAGCACACATGTCATTGATCAAAGTGTTCAGGGCTGGATCGACTTCAGAAACAGTGGCTGGTTCAAGAGATTCCTCTTCTTCAGACGTCTACGAGAGGAAAGGAAAATGATTAAGGTCAAAGTTTAGGAGAAAGGAAGAACTGAATAAAAAAAAATAGTAGCTCGATTTACCTCTGAAGCGGGGTCGACGTCCTTGCTTCTCTCCTTTATAGTTAACTTGCGACGTCTGGTCGCAGCCCGTTTCTGGGAGTAAGGAATACCGCCAACAGGGAAGATTTGCCTGCTACATTTTCGTACAGGACTAGGTGTAACAGAGGGCTGATCCTCCACCATCTCATCTGACATAATAGGCGGCTGATCCGCCACAACATCTTCCACCGGAAGGGAAGAGTTATTCGCATCATGTTCATCATTCTTTTTGCCCGCAGTGGTGGACTCCGAGTCAGGCACGGGAACTGTGTTCAAGTTTCTCTTCCTTTTCTTAGACCACCTGGGCTTCTCCTCCAAGCCAGTACCCACGATAAAACTGGTACTCGGATCGAAATTAACGGAAGGCTTGTTCGCTGTAACATGATATAAGGCCGCCATAAATAAAATCTCCCCTGGCACCTCGCCATCAGGGACTGAAAAGGTGGTTCGAGTATGAACCATGTCGTAATAATGCCATGCCCTGATACCGTCTAGGACGCTACCTTCAAAGCCCAGGCAAGAGCTGGGACTGTCCGAAAATAGTTGGCTATACCCGAACTAGCGAGAAAACCTGCTGGGCAAGTAGGGCTCCAAGTAGACGTTGTTACGATTACGATATATCAGGTGCGTTGGGCAGATATTACGCAGCCAAAGGAGCATTTTTTAGGTAAGAAAAGAGGGGGTTCGGTACCATCAACATGTGCGCTACTCACCTCTTCAGCAGTAAATAAGGTACGGACACAAAAAAAGTCGTATCCGTCCACTCTCGCCAGCGCTCTCCGACTGGCTGGCATGGTGCTGTACTCCCAGGGATGATGGTGGAATCGGAAAATGAAAGCGTCATCAGTCGTAACGTCGTCCTCTCCTCCAGGCCTCATCAAAGACCGGCAGTGCATTAGCAGCCACCCCATTAGATAATGGTATGGCAGTTCTACGCGCTCAAAGTCCATCGCCGTGTCACGGGCGATGACCTTGGACGAAAAGGCGCGAAGGCCATGGTATATGTTGCACACCATGGCCGGAAGAAGGGCCAATTTGACCAAAAAACCAGCTTTACGGCGGGAAGGATAAAGTGGCGACTGATCCTCTCAATAGAACCCGCCCCTCCGGAGACTACGCAGTTCCGCAGCCACACCATCAGAAATCCCGCAAGGTTCGCCTTCTCCGACAGTCGCTGAGTACCATGATAAAAATAACTAAAGGAGTCAGTCTTACTCCCAAAGGTGTCGCCCTTAGACCTCGATCTCTTGGCAGTCGACACCAAGTATTGTACCTCCTCATGAGTCTGAGGATCTCGGGAAGAAACCCGGCCTGAGGCGCCAAGTGTGAAAAGATATACGACCCAGGTGGTGGTGTGAGGAGTGCTCCCTTACGAGCTACCGTCTTTCTTGATAGCCGTCTGATGACAAGTACTGTGGTGACATAACAATTCCCGATACACGGCAAGAAAGCCCGGGAACTGCCGATCCAAATCCTCGAGCTCTTCGCTCGTAGGGGTGTACACTTCAAAGACTTCCTTCCCCCAGGCAGCTTGGAGACAACGTACATCTCATGGAGAGCAAGTCCCAGCTCCCCTCCGGGCGTAAAAAAGGTACCCGTCCTCTGGTTGAACATCTCAAGGAGAGCCGTGAACAACGGTTTATTTATGGGCAGACCATGACAGGTGCCCCGAATGGCGTGGTAAAGGCCGATCTCACACAGGAAAGCCTCATACTTTCACAGAATCCACGTGGTCAAGTTGGCCCACAAAGGGATAGGGTTTATCCAGTTCACCAATGCCAACCGGCCGACAGGATAAGACCCTTTCCGAGCAAGCTGGTTCAATAAGGTATCAGCTTGGGTAAACGTGAAATTAGGACCCATTACGTTTATGAAGGTACCCGGAGCAAGTCCCATCACGTACCGACTGACCGGTTCCCTTTCCGGATACGCTGACCCCAAATTCCTATTGTAATGGATGTTTCCCACAAACATCCCCGACTTGCTTGGAGTCAAGGAGTCTACCATCTTTCTGTCTAGCGGTAGCATATTGAACCAGGACAAAGGAAAATGACGCTCTATCGGAGGGATATGGATCGCCACCCCATCAAGAGTAAAGTCACAGCTCTTGGATATATCTAGCGCCCGGGTGTTCTTCACAGACAAAGCATCCCCAAAGAGGAACGCAGGCTTCAGGTATTCTCCCTCCAATTGTCCCGAGTTTATCATGGCAAAGAAGAAGTGAAAGGACTATTTCTTGATAGCATTCAGCCCCCCCAAAGGCTCTTTTGGGAGCTGGTTCGTCATCTACTCGACTATATGATCGTACCTATACCCCATAGCAGATTGGGCACGCCCCACCTGAAGTTCTCCAGCAGCATTCACTGGCAGATTCACTTAAGAAGGAAAGAAAGAAACAAATCAAAAGATGGACAAAACGAAACTACTGAGTGCTTTGGCTTACATGAGTCTATGCTACTTTATTTAGAGACAAGCTTATGCGGCTCTATTTTAAAACGAGCTTATGCAGCACCGAGTAGCGTAAGCCTATGTGGCTCTGCTTAGCATGGGCTTATACGGTTCTACTTAGCGGAGCATTATACGGCTCATTTCAGGGGAGCCCATGCGGCTCGATGCAGCACAGCCTCATGCGGCCCAATTCAGACGAACTTATGCGGTCCTGTTTGAGAGGGACTCATGCGGCTCTGTTCGAAGGGTCATCATGCGGTCCAGTTTGTGAAGCGTCTAGGAGGCTACTGGACAACTCCCATACGGCTCGGATATGGGACGCACATGTGGCCCAAACAAATTGAACAGATCCGACGAGAACGAGGAACGCATTAAAGGCTTGTGCATAAAGCATACAACAGAGCCGTCTTTGTTTCAAAAGATACGATCTGCCCCAAACCCTTACCAGCAATGGGAGAATAAACGTCGGGGTGGACTTCAGGCGCTGGGGCTGACAAAGAAGCCACACCCTTTCCCTTCGCCGTGGCTGTGGAAGCTTTGAGGGCCATTGGTGACGATGATCGGAGAAAGAAGAATAGCAGCTTAGGACAAGAGAAGAGGAAGATAAAAGAAGGCAAAGAAGTTTCTCTATCCTAACAGCACCCTATTTATAGGCAGACATAAGGGGCACGTGGACCGATAAACCGCTTCGGGTCATGTGCTGCAGGCAAAACTGACTCCTCTAATTTTGCCCCCTCTCTCATAAAAAAGATTCATCCAGGGCATAAAATCCAAATATTTAATGAGCCAACTCTTGGGACTCCCCCAAAAAATGGTTCAAAAAAATAAATTAAGGGCAATTAATGAGACGCACGTGAGGCAGGGAGCCCATGCGGCTAGGGAGTCTATGCGGCCAGATAAGCCATGCGACCAAGAACATCCTATGCGGCCAGCGGAGCTCATATAGCCATGCTTCTTATTCAAAGTATTCCAATTTTTCAAATTGAAAACTTTGAAGGGGGTCTTGTAGAAGAATGGAAAAAGAACAGAAGAAGCCCATGCGGCTCAAAACAGAAGAAGCCCATGCGGCTCAAAACAGAAGAAGCCCATGCGGCTCAAAATAGAAGAAGCCTCATGCGGCTCAGGAATCTATCAGAGCCTCATGCGGCTCAGAAACTCTTCAATAGCCTCATGCGACTCAGGCAAAATCACGTGACCCTATGCAGCTTGTCTTTACAGCTGGCCATAAAGTGACTGCTTCCATTAAATGCTCTAACATAAAGTGATAACTTTGACATTAAAGCTGAAAAGATGAACTTCGACATGACGGTGTATTCCTCGGAAAACGAAGAAAATCTCTTCTACAGCTAGCACGATCCACCAAATACAAAGATCGCTATGCGGCTGCCACCACCCCATGCGGCTGATGCTCGCATGCGGCTCGGAGCGTAAAGACCCTCGTCATGCGGCTCAAATTATGAACAGTCACCCTATACGGCCGCTGTTCTCATGGGGCTCGGATCATGGGGATCATCTCCATACGGCTCAAATATTGACAGGCCACGCCCATGCAGCCTTGACACGTGGCTAATCCTATGCAGCTCAATTAGAAACCACCCCCATGCGGCAAAGATCTCGGAGGCTATACCTATGTGGCTGCCACCTTCATACAGTTCAAAACCTAAGAAGCTACCCTTATGCAGCTGTGGCTCGCGGTTATGACACATGGCAGAAGATCAATTTCCCATGTGGCACTAAATCAATGTGCCATTCCCTTATAAAAAGATCGGATCTAGAGAAACAAAAAAATATAGCAAGGTGTCATTCCCTTGCAAAAGAGATCCTATCCACCCGGCTGGACACACAGAGAGACAAAGGCGCACACAGAAGAGTTTTTCTATCTTGAGAGCAATTCTTCACCGAAGCCAAGGCTACGTTTGATCGTCCAAGGAGTAAGGCAGAGCGGCCATCGCTTTTCCGAGCCTCTACCGTCACCCTCCAGAATCAAAACTAAATAATCGTGCTTAGATTGCTATCCCTAGGTTTTCGTCCCTAGGCTTTCTTTGTATGAGCGAGTGTGTATTGTGAAGTAAAAGTCCAGTCCTCCCATATAATTGTTCTGTTCTTTTATAATCAATGGCAAAAAACCTTATCTGAACCGACCCCGGAGGGTCCACCAACATCCGGGTCTGCCGTAACAGACCCAAAAGCAATATCGACAGCTGAGGCAAATCCTTCCACCCATGACGAAAGGACAAGATTGGTATGAGGGGGCAGATTGGATGCTCCCGTCTCTTTTTCAATCAAGACAGGAGTAGGACTCGACAAGTGAGTCATTTCTCCCACGTCAGCACTTGTGTCCAGAACTGGAGAAGGGCCCGACAGATGAGTCATCCCTTCCACCTTAGTCCCTATCACTGGGCATGATTAGGGCTCGACAACAAAGTTTTCTGTAAAGCCGATTCCTCTATATCTCGATTAGGAGAAGACTCAGCCGCCAACTCTCTAGTCTCTTCTTCTCCGCCTGTCACGGAGTTTTCTTCAATATTTTCAACATCTTATTTGGGGACATCATCCGGAGAAAACGAGGCCCACTCACACTCCTCACTCGGTGGGTCTTGCATGGTAACTTCCTTCGGGGCCTCCATAATAGTCTTTGGGGCTCCTACGGTTGTCTGCTTCACCGCCTGTGAAGACTCTGCTTCATTCCCCCAAACAGTCGACGGGGATGGCTCAATGTTCTCGAATGCCACTGTTTGCAAAAATAAAAAGTTTATGACAAACTTACAAAAAAGAGTATAAAAGTAAAATTGAATTCTGGGGAAGTACAACTTTAGGAATCTGATCAGAAGACGATCACTTTATTCCTTTGACGATGTGAACTTGAAGACTAGAGCCTCTGCAGAATGCAGCAGCACTTTTGTAAGAGTACTTGATCTCTATGATGCCATGATAATGATTGAAAACTCTATTTATATAGTTCTGAAAATAACTGTTTTAGCAGTTATTCTGATGTGCGCGAGGCTGAATTGTGCCACTTTGGATTGCGCCAACCTTATGTTGTGCCAACTTCCATCTAATTACCCAATCGTGTACTAACTGTATTTGGACGCATGGCATCATGTGATTGAGATGCGCATAGTCGTGTACAGAGTAGTGGACACATTTTGAGATATTAGTGGCATCTGTGCCACGTCATCCTATTTTAGAATGTAAGTTGTCTCAACTTTATCAGGTTGTACGAGCTTCGGTCAACAAGTCAAACTATACCTGATTGGGTTGTGCCTAAACACAACTCAGTGTATAGGCACATGGCAGCATTTGAATGGATGAAGAGAATTTATTCAGATTGCGCCTAGGCACAACTCACATAGTATGCAGGGAGTCTATTCGGATTGTGCCTAAGCACAACTTACAGGGTGTGCAGGACAGCTGTCAACCAAATCTTCTCGAGCGGCACGCTTTGATGGATTCGAAGAGATTTTTTTCGTTTATTATGCTGTCAGCTGTCAGTGCTGTCAGGCAATGATGGCAATTAATGACAGATGCCACGTAAGCTTGGGCTCAATATGATTTGGGCACAGTATGTTGTCAGGCGCAACCTAATCAGTGGCGCAGTTTGATCCTTTAATCTTTAAATCAGTGGCACAACTTGATTTCTGGGGCGCAACTTGATTGTTGGGTAATAAAAATATGGTACAACTTGATTTTTAGGCTCTACAAGACCCCTTCAAAGTTTTCAAATTTTAAAATTTTATAAAACTTCAAAATACATTGAATCATGACAATGACTGAGTCAAGTTGCGCCTATCTTGCGCAGTTTGTTGCAAACCATTACGATTTTCTATGCGCAACTTAAGGTGACTGTTAGGATTCTGTCAGCTAGGCTATAAATAACCCTTGATTAATTGATTGTAACTCTTTACGTTTACTTCTAATCTTCTGTAAATCTTTGCGATTTTTCTTCTCCGACGACTCTCTCAACATTATGGCCCCCAAAAAGACCGTCGCCAACAAAGGGAAGGGTGTCGCTGCCCCATCAACTCATGCTCCATCGACTCGCGTACCTCAGTACGTGCCACCCTCTTCTCGACGAGAAACTGCGAACCCAGCTTTAGAAGGTGATCGAAGATGAAAATTTTGAACTTACGAAGGATATAACTGACTTGCGCCCCTCTTCTTAGAGTGTGGTGCATCACAAACTTTGTGCCACCCCTTCTTAGGGTGTGGTTGCTTGAACACTATTTGTTTTTACGAACTGTGTTATGCATGCTGTTGCACAACTTAGTTTTTTACGCAATCAAAAATATTGTAAAACTAAGTTGAGGCGCAATTTAGTGTGTGGCGCAACCTGAGATGTTGTGCAACTTAATTGTTGGCACAACTTGGGATGTTGCGTAACTCAGAATTTCGTGTAACTCAGGATGTTGTGCAACTTAATTATTGGCACAACCTAGGATGTTTGTGCAATTTAATAGTTTGTACAACTTTTTTTTATTAAGTTGCTTACCCTTATTGCTTCTAATATTTGTTCATGTATTTCTTTGTAGTTGATCTTAGGGAAGACCCCTAAATGCTGAAAGATTTACTTCAGCAATCAATGTCCCGGAGTAGAGAAGAATTTTTTCCATGTCACATTTCCTCAGTACGACGGTCCTGAAGCACGAAGAACTCTTCTCATAGCTCAAGGTAGCCAAACCCTACTGAACTTAATGAACGGAGAACCCTTTGAAAGTCTGGATACTGTGGTCCATAAGAAACCTATTTTTTTATTTGGGGATGCCATCAAGAAAACTTTTTATCCCAAGACAAAAAAAGAGCAGAGAATTTTCACAAAGGAGGACAAAGTCATATACCTCACGGACATATCAAGGTCTATGGCATTATCCCAATATGCTTTTGCCAGCTATCCCAAAAGCATGTCATGGGATCTGACTCCCATTCAACAGGCGAGAGTCGACAAAATCTGTTACAGACTGGGTTCGAATAACAGGGACCTCTTTTATAGTACCTCTGAAAAGTACAGTGCTTATTTAAGAGGTTTGAAGCCGAGCTGCATCCCTCCTGAGGATTCCTCTCTGTTCCTTCCGATCAGAATACCCATTTTTGCAAATACATTTGCAAAAGTTGAAAGAAGATATCCAGACCGTGCTATGCGTGTGACAGGTCTGGTTAACCCAGAGATGAAGCGCTGGAGCAGCTTGTCTATTTGGATTTTGGATCAATTCAAAGACAAGCTCATTGACCTGGGTCTCTACAATGTCATCTGTACTACAGTATATGGCATTCGCCCGAACGTTCATATGTTCTTAGCTCTAGTAGAGAGGTACAATGAAAGCACTGGGACTTTCATGACTCCCCATGGAGAAATAGGATTTGCTCTTCATGAGATGTAATATATCTCTCGCCTACCAAAGGACGATAATCCATACGAAGAGTATGTGCCTACAAATGATGAATTGGATGCTCTGGCAGAGGAGAATCCTCAGATGATCATAGTTTTCCAAGAATTACTGTATCACTACAAAATTTGCTCGCTCTACTACGAAAGTGCCACTGCGGGTACTTGTTACACCACCAAGTGGATGCCATATATCTTCTTCGGTCATGTACGGGAGGACAAGCCACTGGACAGTCAAGCATGTGCCCCTCGTTTCTTTGAACCTTTTGATAAGAGTGATATGCAATATCTGTTGGAACAACATGATCATGGAGATATCACAATGGCTGAGGACTTGGATCCGTTCAAAGCTGACGACACTCTCCCGAGTTACCTTAGACAGGGTTACAGACCTATGACTCAAGAAGCCCAGCTAGCGGGTTTTCTATATTTGTGGCTACGGCACTTTATAGTTCCAGGAGCCAGTGTAGTCGACAGATTCCATCGGAGCATCTTGTTCGCTACAATACGTCTTGTCTTTGGATACACGATAGATCTCTTATCATCCATGACCTGCCGCCTGAACGCAGGATTGTGTTCTTTTGTACAGACTATGCTGAATGACAAAGCAGCAAGGCAAGATTTCCCTCGTACTGAAATGCCATACACCTATCTATTTGGATGGCTATTGCTTCACCATCCCTGTTTGATGAACCCTGATATGGGAACTGTTGACGGAGACTTCATCAGATGCTTCTCCAATGCTCACTGGCAATATACTGCTCTTTCAGAGTGCAGACTTGCCTTGAACCATGGATCAGGATAGAGTTTTCAGTGTATTGGGCCACTTCATGGGTATGAAACTATGCCTCCACAAATGATGAACTTAGCTGAAGGATCATGCCGTTTAAGCCCAACCACTTTTTTATGGCTGAAGGCGATCCGTCCCTCTCACATGGTCTATAGATTCGAAGAAAAATGCTATTCGTTTTCGTACTTGTCGAGTCGATTTGCACGACAGTTCGGATATGATCAGCTTCATGTAGGTAACACCACCAGTTGCCTACAGGCCAAGGGTTATCTCGTCGATGGGGCTAGGGCATGGAGCTATTACAACGCCCGGGGTACAAAAGCTATCTTTTCTATGCCCTACAATCTTCCACAAGGCCCGCGTATGTTATATACATAAGCTAACTTCTATACTTCAGTAAACATATTTGCTAAAAATTTCCATCCTGCACATAGCTTCGCAACTGAAAAGACATCCAAACAAGGAAAACATAATCTTCAGCCTTTTCGAGATGTCGAAGACAAAGATCCTGCCGATACACCACTGGAGGCATCAATTTTAATAAACTATGTTGATCAAGTTCAAGATCCTCTGGACGTATCCATAAAGGTGCGGAAAGAAAAATCCCCTGTTAAGGATTTGAAGAAAAGAAAGACTAAGGAGACGACAGCACCTCCTCAGCAGGATAATATACCCGATTCTCCAAGGGCTCCGGAGAAGAAGAAAAGAACGTCACTGGTTATCAATGAACCAGTGACCACGAGAACAACACGTTCTCAATCAAAATAGATGCTCCTTAGTTCTTCCTCTGGAAAGAAGGATATCACTCCTTCTTCTATTCAGAAGCCGGGGAGGGGTCATAGAGGGAGGAACATCTACTTCTTTGATCGATCCGGAGAGTGATCGTAATAGGGCTGTTGCAGAACCGGTCGCATCACTACCCAAAGAAGTCAGAAGAAAGTTGGTAATTACTGAAAAAGAACTATCTCAAGAAGGTAATATCGAAATTGTGACATACCCTAATATATTATTTTTTTAATCAAAGATATATATTTAAACAGATCTCTTTCTTTATATTGGTTACTTCAGCAGATGTCCAGCCTCCTACTACCACCGTAGAAGCTTTAAGATTAAAAAATGTGATGGTAAATGTTCCCACAAATTTACTTGCTGCTGCGGGGATAAAAATTCCATCTCCAACTCCCATGAGTCCAGAAGCCTCCTCTCCAAAGCAGGATTTGCCTCTATAAGATACTCCGAAAGCTCAAGAGTCTACTCATTCAGAAGAGGTGATGATTGAAGCCTTGGCTGACTGTGACTTTGGTGATGGAACATATGATGATAATTGGAATAATATCACTAAAGAAAAACAAACTTTAGTGAATACACCATCATCTCAGAAACTCTCGGTGATGAAAATCCTTCAACTGCTGAAGATGAGGAGAATGAGGTCGTCGATGACGAACAGATCAATCCTCCTGAGGTCGATGAACCAACAATTACTGAGAAACCTGAGACGTCTAGGGTGGCAGCAAAATTAGTAAATGAAACTCCAATAATTCTGCCACCTCAGACTGAATCAAAAGCAGGGAGTAGTCAGGCTACTATGTCTGCAGAGACCCTATCGAAGCTTCAGTCAGAGATAGTGAGACCTCTTGAGACTCCTTATGATATACCCAGCTCAGGTAAATTTCTAAGCATGATCGATTTATCGTAGCATCTTCAGCATTATAGGTTACTAATATAAATAACATATGTGATTTGCAGAAGTACCTACAGGAAATGTAGCAAGGGAAGGAAGCTCTTCTCATATTAGTGCTCAAGATGAAGTGCCTCCACCTACTAAAGCTGTAAAGACTCCAGCGGAAGTAGTAGCCACTCCAGGAGCTGTGACAACTAACAAATTCGTGCTGGCCTCCTTCACAAGAGTCTTCTTTACATCCATAGAGCCTCTGGTCCATAGAGTGATGGAGAGAGAAGACGTTCCTTTTAGTACCGTCAGAAGTCCCTCTACATTCTTGATCGGAGGCATCCGCAGTCAATGAGACGAGGCTCAAGCTTTGTTTTTGGAACATATTTTGGATGAGCTGGAGAGCTCAATTAAAGCTTACAAGGAGATAAAAAGAGGAGACATCGAGCAACTAGTAAACACAGAATATGAAACTATGGCTCGAGAAGCAGAAACTAGAAAAGCCAATTTTGAAACATTTTTGCTGGCTTTCACTAGACAATCCTCCGAGTTAGACATCCAAGTCTCTGATGCAGCTGGCATTGCTGAGAGTCACCAGACTAAAGCTGCAGAAGAAGAGAAAAAGGCTGCTGACCTAGAGGCTAAAATTGTCCAGCTTCAAGTAGAACTCTAAACTGTCAAACAGAGCTTAGAACAAGAAAACTAATTGCACCAAGCTGTTGTTAATCAAATGGAGTCCCTGAAGCATCAGAAGGAAGAATTTGAACGTCTGTAGAATGAAGAATTAGCACGACAAGCTGCTGCTCTACAACCTTTTGATCCTGAATCAGGAAGAGTTGAAGCTAGACAAAGAGTAGTAAATTCTCGTGATGAAAGAGTTCAAGTTCTGAAGAAGCAAATTGCAGAACTTATCACCTATCCTTCAGAGTAGAATAAGAAAATTTTGTTGTCTCTCTTTTCTTTTACAATGTACTTCTTTTTATAAAAAGAAAATAAAATAAAAAAAATTTATGTGGTTCTGTTACTTGTTGCATATCTTGTTATAGATATAAGTAATAGAATAGAGAAAATATATTCAGAGGTACTAGACATGATATATTTCTTGATTTAGAAAATAATAATATTTATTATATCTGCTCAGAGGTAATGTGGACGTGGCAGAATATAAAGTTTTAGCAATACTATTATTTCAATAGACAACTTTATCATAGGAAATAGGGACGTGACAAGTTGCTGATGTAGATAATCAGAATTCAGAGGTATGGAGGACATAAATTCTAGTCATTTACAATAAAGTAACTAAGAGACAATAAATGCTAAGATTAATTGATGATAATTCAAAGAAAGTGAATGAATGAACAATCACTTCGGTTTTTGAAGAAGAGACAATGAATGAATGAACAGTCATCTCAATTTTCAAGAAAGGGAGTGAATGAATGAACAGTCATCTTAATTCTCGAGAAAGGGAGTGAATGAATGAATAATCATAAATGAACGAACAGTAGGACTTCTTTTGAAGAGTAAAAGTCGCATCGGTTCTCGAAATCAACTATCTAGTCGTTCTGTCTATAAATAGAGCAAAACTTTCGTAGATACCATCAACCTCTTTTTCTTTCTGTACAAAATGTCTTCCAGAGACTTGCTCACTCCGAAGATCGAAGGAACAACCGATACGTCTCCTACTAAGCCTCCGGTGCCTCCTCAAAAAGAAGTAGGTGAAGGCTCCACTGTTCCTGCACCAGTGCAGGACTTGATTGCCAAGCTGGTAAAGCCTGGAAAGACTGCCAAAGAAGAAGCAGTAAGGGAGGCTGCCTGTGAGTTGCTAGTATGTTCAGACAACGACATGTTTGAATTACTGGCAAACTACGTATTTAATCAAGAAGGATCGGGCCATCATCCCCGTCCTTAATATTATGTAACTCTTTTCTGCTTTTGAATAAAATGAACTTTATTTACATTATTTTTATGAAATGAAGTATATTTTGCTTTTATACATAATATTTATTAGGAAATTTGCCATTGATAGGCATCATAGCAACTCTGTCGTCCATATCTGTTAATTGATAGGCTTCATTTGAGAAAACTTTATTTACCACATACGGACCTTTCCATTTCATCTCGAACTTGCCTTTGCTCATGTGAGTCATAGTCATAGGACGTCTAACTGTAAGAACTAGCTCCCCTTCTTGAAATGTTCGCACGTTGACTTTGCGATTGAAAGCTTTTGAAATTCGGGCTTGATAAAGTTTAATATATTATTGAGCCAGCAACCTTTTCTCATCGAGCGCCTCCAATTCTTGAAGCCGGAGACGATCATTATTATCTGTGGTAAGTTCATTAGCGATGGAAATTCTCAAGGATGGAGTTTGAATTTTCAGCGGAAAGACAGCTTCACACCCATATACCAGAGAAAAAGGTGTACATCCTGTGGGATTACGGCCTGTAGTACGATAAGCCTATAGATATTTTCCAAGTTTCTTACTCCAATTACGTTTGTTAATAGAAATAAAATTTTTAAGGAGTTTGATAATAGTTTTGTTGAATTCTTCAGCTAACCCGTTAGCTGCAGGGTTATAGGCTGTAGAAGCAACATTACTGATTCTGTTGTCATCACAGAACCTATTAAACATCTGGCTGACAAATTGTGGCCCATTATCATGGATAATTCGACGAGGTACACCAAATCTGTATATCACATGATGTTTGATGAAGTTGATGACACTATTGGTCTTCACTTCGGCTAAGGGTATAGCTTCAGCCCATTAAGAGAAATAATCGGTTATAGACAAAATGAACCGATATCTTTTAGATGAAGGAGGATTGATAGGGCTAATTATATCCATGCCCCAAGCTTCAAAGGGCCATGAGAAAGCAGTCGGATGAAGAAATTTCGACGGTTGGTGAATGAAATCTGTATGAATCTGACATGCACGGCATTTCCTTGCATAGTCAATGGCATCTGATACCATAGAGGGCCATTAATAGCCCATACATCGAATATGATCCTGTAATTTAGGACCAGGCTGATGTGCTCCATAAACGCCATCATGAGCTTCGCGTAATATCTGCTTTGCTTCATCACCGGTAAGACATCTCAGAAGTAACCCATCAAAAGTTCTTCGAAAGAGAGTTTTGGTAGTAAGATTATAATAGAATTAAAGCGATCGGTGACGAATACTTGTAGCTTCCTTAGGATCTTCTGGCAATATGTTGTGTACTGTAAAATCGATGAAAGGTGCTCTCCAGCCTTCACTAATGACATTGACTTCAGTTGAATTACTGAATTCAATATTATGGTTGTTTTCAATACAAAATAGTTCTCTGTTAGAGATAACAACCATTTGTTGTCTTTTGACTGGAACTGCCAATACCGCAGTTAGGTTAGCTAAGACATCAGCTTCTGTATTGCATGCTCGACGTATATGTTCGATAAAGAACACTTTGAACGAAGAAGCTATTCTTATTGCTGCTTCATAGTATAGTACTAGATCTTGATGTCGAACTTCATATTTGCCTCTAACCTGATTAACAATTAACTTAGAATCACCATATACTTCGAGATATTTAATATCTAGTTGTTTGGCTAATTGGAGTCCAATGAGCAAGGCATTGTATTCTGTTACATTGTTGGAGCACGACTCATCTAAGGAATAAGCTCTCTGAATAGCTAATCCATCTGGTAAAACAAGAACAATTCCTACTCCAGCAACAAGGGTGCCTCCGGAATGTTTTGTCTGGAATCTTGTCATAGAGTTTAGATATTTCAGGAACAGGATAAGCTGCTAAGAAATCAGCTAATGCTTGGCCTTTCACAGACTTTTGGGGAACATAGACCATATCATATTGTTCTAATAATATAGCCCATGTAGCAAGCCTAGAATTGAGTGTACTGGGCTTTTTCATTAAGACTCGAAGAGGATTGACTCAGAATATAACATGAATAGTTTGACCGATGATATAATATCTCGTCTTTTGAACAGCGAACATTAAGGCTAAGCATTCCTTTTCTACCGGACTATAACGATGTTCAGCTCCAATCATCGTTCGACTAAGGTAGTAAATAGCTTGTTTATGACCTTGTTTGTTCTTCTGAGCTAGCAAAGCTCCCAATGAATGGTCCATCGCCCGAACATACATCAAGAAAGGTATTCCTGAGATTGGTGGCACTAGCACTGGTGGATTCATTAAATATCGTTTTATGTCATCAAATGCTCGTTGACATTCTTTCGTCCAAACGAAAGATACACCTTTCTTCATTAACTGAGTAAATGGTCTGCAACGTCCAAATAAATTTGAAATGAATCGCCTGATGTACGTAAGTCAACCTTGAAATCCTCGTAGCTCTTTTAGGTTGTGTGGAGGACGCATCTATTGAATGGCTTTGATCTTCTCGGGATCAACGTGTATACCCTTAGAGGTAATGACGAAGCCAAAAAATTTGCTACTAGAGACACCCAAAAAGACTTGGTGGGTTCATTTTGAGTTGATGCTGGCGTATTAGATTGAAAATAGTTCTTAAATCTTGAATGTGATCTTCCTTTAGACGACTTTTGACAACAATATCATCAACATAACATTCGACGGTTTTTTGCAAATGATCTCGAAAGATAGTACTCATAGCCCGCTGGTAAGTTGTACCTGCATTCTTAAGACCGAAAGGCATGACTGTATAATAGTATACTCCGTAAGGAGTATGGAATGAAGTATGTTTTTCATCTTTAGGATTCATCCGGATTGATTGTATCCAGAAAATCCATCTATGAAAGAGATTCATTCGAATCCACAAGTATTGTCGATCATAACATCGGTAATTGGGAGAGGGAATTCATCTTTAGGGCAAGCATCATTGAGATCCCAAAAATCTATGTATACTCGAACCTTCCCGATTTTCTTCAAAACTGGTACAACGTTGGCTACCCAGTCAGGATGCTGTTCTTCTCTGATAAAACCACAAGCTGTAAGCTTTTTGACTTCATCATCAATTGCATCTATCATTTCAGGCTTGAATCATCGTTATGGTTGTTTGACTGGCTTGGCATTCGACAAAATATTAAGTTTATGAGTTGCAACCTGGGGATCTAAATCCGACATATCTTCATAACTCCAGGCGAAGATATCAATATATTCACGAATGAGGTAAATTAGTTCTTGTTTATCATCCTCAGGGAGATTCTTGCTAATGAAGATCAGTCGTGGCACATCTTTCTCTCCAACATCGATCTGAATTAGTTGATCCTCAGTAGGTGATTTTCGTTGTTCAAAATGGAGTTTCCACTGATTGTCCATCCTTTGTGCCCAGAGATCCATTTCAGGAGCTTCTTCAATGTCATCTTCATCATCTTTCGAGAATTCAGCAGACACCATGTTAGAAAATACTGTTACTCGATGAACATGACCAATATTGGTATCAGAATCCCATGAGATAGAATCAGAAGAGTTAGATCGTTCTTCTTCATCGGATTCGAAAGGTTTTGGAGTTGGAAGTGGTGAAGAATAACCTAATCCCCGTTTTGATTTACTGTAGTATTATTATGATTTTCCTTTTCGAACAGAAATACGAATAGGAGTTCGCCTTCCTTTGCCGCTATTGAGACCAGTTTTGAAATCATAGTCCATTTTATGAATGATTGCTTTGGATTATGGACTATAGCGATGTAACTGTAACCTTCCTGTATCATCCTTGTTATCATTATCAAGCAGGATTTTTTGTTCTTTTTATTTATTAAAAAGTATAGGCATTTCATTTTTCTTTTGAGACGGTACTAAAAAGTACAATTCTTGTATTAAATCCAACGATACCATATTTCGTAAATATGATACAACTCCTATTGTAAGTGGTTTAAAGCTATCTAGCATGTCCAAATAATATTGAGTATAATAAGAGACATCAGTATACTGCAAAGGAGATGCTTTATTGATTTTTATACCATCATTTACAACAGGACCTTTAGCCTTAACAGGCTTAGTCAGATTGATAACTAAAGGGAGAGAAGAAGAGCGAGAAGGAGAAGGAGGCTTTTTACGACGAAGGTCGATTACAAGTGGATCAAAAGAGGTGAGCTCCTTTTGTTCCTGACTAACACCAGGAGGCTGCTTCTTGTGAAAAGGAAGGTAGATAGTGAGTGGTTTGGAAGACTGAGGACAGAAAGTGCCTCCTTTGACCAGAATCACCAGAGTATCATTCGGCACATTTTTCTGTTCTTTATCTGTATCCATTGCCAGTACCACCTTCATGAATTCCTCTTTGTACATGCGAGAGTCGTTGCAGTATGCTTCAACCCCCTTAAAAGGATTCAAGTCTGCAACTTCTTTCTGGACTTCTTTATTGCCATCCACATATTTGAAACATTGGTGGAGAGTAGAAGGTACAATATTGTGTTCATAGAGGAATGGTCTTCCCAGCAAAGCATATGAGCCATGATTATCAATCACATAAAAAGTTACCTTAGTACGAAGATTGCCAATTTTAAGTTTTAGGCGTATCTTCCCCAAAGGTTCACTTCTTCCTTGATTGAACCCCAAGATGGTAGTGATAGTTATAGAAAGATTATGCACTGGGATCTTTAAAGCTTCCAGCAATGATTTCGGCATGATACTAAGAGCAGACCTGGGGTCAATCAGAATGTGATCGACTTTTATGATGGCCACATATCCCGTGAAATAAAGAGGACGATCATGACGAATATCTTCTAAAAGTATGTCATCTTGTGTAAAAGTAATGTTGGGCATTAATTCAAATATACTATAACAATATAGACAGCTGATCAGCTCCTGTTCAGGCTTCGTGAGGAGAGTAAGACAAGCATCAGCCTGCATCAAAGCTTTACTTAATGTTTTTCGAGTTTCTTTTGAGAGACGTAAGAGTTCAAAGATTGACAATCTTGCTAGAGTATTGGCCAGTTGAGCCAATATGTCAAAATTATATAGCTTTTCGAGTCCAAGAGACGAGGATTTCTTCAATACTTTGTCAAAACAGACAGGGTGCGTTTCCTTGTCTGCTGATGTCGGTTTGGGAGGAGTTGGTTCAACTACCGGCGAGGATGTAGATGGTATATTCTCAGCAGAAGAAGATGATGTAGGAGGAACATCAGGAGATGGGGCAGGATTTTCTTGAGTTTTAGGATATTCCCGAAGATAAGGTTTTCCAGATCTAGTACCAATTAAAATTTCTTCTTCTGCTACTGGTTCAAAGGATACCATGTTGTAGCTTTTGGATTTAGTTTTGGAGCGCTTCTTTTGCTTGGAAGAGGAAGGCACTTCAAAATCTACTTCCAGATCTGGATGAATCCACATGATCTCTCCTTTGTCAGTTGACAATGAAACAAGACCCTCATTTTGGAGAGGTGGAAGATTCACGATCTCAAGAGTAGTTCTCGGGATAGGGACAATACCATTTTATACAAGTTGAGGTAGAAAGTCACCAAATTGTACAGAAACAACATTAGCTGTCACTGTCTTCTTATCCTGCTGAAGGGTAATTGCTCCAAAATTGAGCATCTCTTGGATTTTGCCTTTGAGAACGTAGCATGCTCTGGTTGGATGCCCTATAAATCTGTAATAAACACAATATTTAGGGTGGTCAGTTTTACCTACTTTTTCTGGCCGTTTTGCCTCTGGCAGTTGAAGTTTATTGCTTTTGATCAAGCAATCAAAGATGCTTATAGTATCATCTTCATCAAACGAATACTCTTCTTTTAGACGAGGTGCTTTCTGTGGTGGTGCTGATGGAGTAGGTGTAGTCTGTACAACATTAACAACTAACGACTCCTTGCCTTTGAGATTAATAACCAATATTTCTTTACCTATGCGGTTGTTCTGGCAATTATTACCATCGGGTGTAGAATGTTCATCTTGATTAGGATGATTCATTTGAACTCCTAACTGTTTGAACTTTTCGGCACTAACCTCTGCCGCCTTGGCATTCACAATGAAAGAAGGCCAATCCTAGAATTGTGTAGATCCCATCCACATACTGATAATAGGCAACAAGTTTGATTTGCAAGTGTCTATTGTTACAGCAGATGGAGTTCCTAAAGGCATTTTAAGTATCTCTCGGCAGAATCTTTTGATGAAACTCTCTGTAGATTCATTGTTTCTTTGTTTAATTTTAATGAGGGCAGACATCGTCATATCATTGACTCCCTTATTGAATCGTTCCAAGAACATTTATTTGAAACCAGCAAAAGAAGTTATGCAGCCATCATGCAAGCTTCGGTACCAGTCGTATGCTGTACCGGCTAAACAACTGACGAACACTCTGGTAAGGAGTGCATCATTTAGCTGCAATTGGTCAGTCATCACTTCAAAATGATTGATGTACTGACTTGGAGAAGTACTGCCATCGAACAGCATAATGGTTGGAAGCCTGTATTTAGGAGAAAACTGAACCTCCTTCCATTCTGTAGGATAAGATTGTTTTATCCCAAGTCTTTGTAAGCCATCCTTCTGCTTGAAGGCCTCAAACTGAGTGCGTAAAAGTTTTACAGCCTCATTAGCATCTTCTAATATTTGGGAATTGGTAGGTTGATTTAAATTGTTAGGAGAAGGAACAGCGTGGTAATTATCACCCCCAGCACCAGACTGACTGGGAGCAGCTTGGACTGGTATAGAAGCAACCTGAGGAGGTGGTACCCCAAGACTAACATTAACCGATACAGAAGATGCTATGAGCTCGGGATTAGTAGCAGGACTTATAACCGGTGGCTCTGTATGTTGAGCCACGATTATAATGTGCATACTTGCGACCATTTCAGCCATGGTCTTCAGTTTATCCTCTAGTGTAGCAATTTGTTGTTCTTGATTGGCCAAACTAGAAGCATCTTGGTCTTCTGTAATGGCATACGCTATCACTTATCTTGGCATTATTGACGAGATAGTTTGTTCCGAACTTTCACTATCTGTGTCAAAGTCAGACAAAGAATCATCTCCCAGATGAGTAATGGGAAAATATTCCTGATTGAAAACATCTTGATCTGAATTTCGATTTTTTGAAATGGTATGTTGAAAGACCCTTTCACTGGATTCACGAAGTTGTCTCAAGTATTTTTGACTCGGATTGTAAGACGTGCTACACCTTGAAGACTTTCTACCCCAGTGTCTCGAGAACTCATATTGACAGAAGCATATAACAGCTCGTCTTCATCTCCTGTCATAGGTTCATTGGTAGAAGTAAAGTTTAGACGATCGAAGACAGATCGTTTAGCTAATTGGCAATAACACTTGATAACCACTTCATGAAGGCAGTGGCGATCTGAAGAGTGATTTAGAGGTGAAGGAGACATCTTTGTGATCTTTCGTCTTTGTGTAAGACGTTCTTGGAGATCAGTTACCACTACAGGACGAAAAGAAGTCGAAGGAACATATTCCTTAATGATGTTAGGAACATGCCTCATATTTTTCAGATGCTTAGTTCCATGAGTGTACAAAGAAGTACTTAATTCATTGGCATAAGTGATTGGGTCATTCTTTTCAAATTTTTGTTTCTGGTACATATTGGCCTTTGGCATAGGATTCTTGCGTTTCACCGAAGTTGATACTGATTGACGCCTATTGAGATAAGCGCATAAATCAGAGAATTCTGCTCCGGGTGTCTCTGTTTGAGATACCATCAATTTTCCTTGCTTGGATCTTGAGATCTGCAAGGTTGGAAGATCTTGAATAGTCCCCATAGGTGTAGGCAAGATACCTCTTTGATCAGTATTCTTTGCCATAGCAGAGATTTGAAAACCTCTATTTAAGGCTGATGTATCTTCCTCTGAGTCATAAACTATAGAAGTTTGAGAAAAGACCAAAGGGTGCTTTCTTTTATTTTTGGAGGGTTAGTTAAAAAGCGTTTCCCTCTGTTTTGTTGTGGAATCGTCTTAGGCATAGGTTGTGCCAGTTGAGGAAGTGTAACAGGGCCCTTTCCTCTGTTCTGTCTAGTTTTGGCACTAGAACATTGTCTCTCCAAGTTCAGAAATGGAGAATTGGAGGAAGGAATAGCAAAAAGACTAGATCCCTTGGGTTGCGCCAGAGCAGTATAATGAGCAGACTGCGTCTGGACCATTGATTGCTTGGGTTGCACCATAGCCATATGGGTTACTGGTTGCACCCTAGCAACAGGTTGCACCTTAACAGCAACATGAGTAGACTACGCTTTGGTCGCAAAGGGAGTAGTGGACTGCGCCTTGGCAGCAGGAAGGGTGGACTGCGTACGGGCAGCAATGAGCATAAGTTGCGCATGGGCAACTGGAACAGGAAGAGCAGACTGCGCACGGACAGCAGAAACAGACTGCGCCTGAGTCCCAGAAACAGATTGCGCCTGGGCAACAAAGGCAGGTTGCGCATGAGCAACAGCAACTGTAGAAGACTTAGGAATTCATACAGTTTTATTCTTGGTGATAGCCACAGTGTGGTTTTTGCTCTTCTTGTTGATCATGTCTTCATAGGCTGTCTGGTTGACTTGCACAACCAGAGTCTTCTGCATCTTGCCGATTGACGCAGCATCACATTGAGTTGTCATTTTCTCGTCGGAGGAGAAAGTCGGCCCCAGCAGAATTGCCATTTTGTTTGCAAAAACAAAAAGTTTATAACAAACTTATAAAAAAGTACAAAAGTATAACTGAATTTTAGGGAAGTACAAATTTAGGAATCTGATCAGAAGACGATCACTTTATTCCTTAGATAATGTGACCTTGAAGAGTAGAGCCTCTGGAGAATGCAGCAGCACTTTTGCAAGAGTACTTGATCTCTGTGATGCCTTAATAATGATTGAAAACTCTATTTATAGAGTTTTGAAAATAACTATTTTAGCAGTTATTCTGATGTGCACGAGGCTGAACTGCGCCACTTTGGGTTGCGCCAACTTTCATCCAAATACACAATTGTGTACTAACTGTATTTAGACGCGTGGCATCATAAGATTGAGATGCGCATGGTCGTGTACAGAGTAGTGAACACGTTTTAAGATATTAGTGGCATGTGCGCCATGTCATCTTGTTTTAGAATGTAAGTTGTCTCAACTTTATCAGGTTACGTGAGCTTCAGTCAACAAGTCAAACTGCGCCTGATTAGGTTGTGCCTAAACACAACTCAGTGCATAGGCACGTGCCAGCATTTGAATGGATGAATGAAATTTGTTCAGATTGCGACTAGGCACAACTCACAGAGTGTTTAGGGAGTCTATTCGAATTGAGCCTAGGCACAACTTACAGGGTGTGTAGGACAACTGTCAACCAAATCTTCTCGAGCGGCACGCTTTGATGGATTCAAAAATATTTTCTTCGTTTATTGTGCTGTCAGCTGTCAGTGCTGTCATACAATGATGGTAATTAATGTCAGACGACACGTAGGCTTGGATACAATATGATTTGGGCGCAGTCTGTTATCAGGCATAATCTAATCAGTGGCACAGTTTGATCCTTTAAGCTTCAAATCAGTGGCGTAACTTGATTTTTGGGGTGCAACTTGATTGCTGGGTAATAAAAACATGGCACAACTTGAATTTTAGGCTAAACAGCCACTACATCAATGACGTCTCCTTCAGTACGGTCCAAAGTGGCCTAAACGTCCACTTTGAACTTCCACTTGAACAACATCATCTGAAGTCTCCTCCACAGGAGATGGCACAGTTGGAGGAATACACTCATCAGATGAGCTCGCCACTTCCTTCGGTCTACCCGAACCTGGCCTCAAAGGCCGGGGTTTCTTCTTTGACACTTCCTGCAAAGGGAAGATGAATAGGCAAAAGAGAAAGATCGAGTCAGATTAGTATTGATATACTTACCACCATAGGAACGGGCTCTGCTGGCACTGCCAAAGGCAATACTGTGGTTCCTGATTTAGTTGCCAGTGCCTTCCTGGACTTCTTGGACGCAGAAGGATCCACTTCTGTCGAAGCATGCCTCTTCAGATGGCTAGCTACAGGTTCCTCCTGTGAACCCTCTGTCGGTACTGTAGGGGCAGCCTTAGAATTAGCTGCAACGTTGGACGGACGATACGTCCGAGCCTTCGTAAGCATATTTTTTGACGCCTCGACTTGTGTCCCAATGATGAAACTAGTCTCCCTATCATACCCAGAAGATATAACACACATCAAACAATAGAGCTTGACAGTGGAAAATAAGATGTGTGGCCGGAAATTGTGAACTGGTATTGTGAATCGCACTCTAGTACACCCAGCATTGTAATACTGCCAACCTCGGGCTCCATCTAACAAACTCCTAACAAATTGCAAGCAATTACTTGGGTTTTTCAACATCAGTTGGGTGTAGCCAAATTGGCGTGTAAAACGGCTCGGCAGGTACAGCTCTAGAAAATACTAATTCCTATTCCGGTACACCAAGTATGAAGGCCGGATACTCTGTAACCAGCGAAACCCCTACACCGGCAGAGTAATGGCATCCTCGCCAGAGTCCTCCAGCTCTTCATCTGCTTCAAAACCTAGGAAAACTGGGCTAACTTTGGTGACATCCCACCCCTGGATGTGGGACAAAACCTACCTACAAACGGGGACTCCCGTATGCTGCCACTTACTTCTATGGTAGCGGCGAATAAAGACATCGTCAGCAACATGTCTTTCTTCTACGCCGGGGCTCATCACATTGGGATGATGCAAGATCAACCACCCTATCAGATAATGAAAAGGTAGCTCCGCACGAGGGAAGTTATCCTTTCTTCCCCTCGAGTGAACCATATCATCTGCAAACTCTCTCAAATCCCACATTAGGTTGCACACCATCGCAGGAAGCAAAGCCAAAGGGCGACCGAGGACCAACTTCACAACAGGTAAGATGAGGTTTTTGGTCACCCTCTTCACAGAACCAGATCCACTGGAAAATATGTAGTCTCGAAGCCATATCATCAGATAGGCCGTTAGTACTACCTTTGGAGACATTCTATGGACACAATGCCAGAAATGGCTATAAATATGGTCGAACAGCTCATTGTCCTCATTTTCAGGAGTTTTTTGCTCACCAAGCCTGGTCATCTCAGCAAGTACCTCCGTATGAGTAAGCCCTGGTGGAGTAACAAATCGAACCTTTGATGGGTCATTTTCGTCTTGATTGAAGACGTAGTCTCTCCAAGCAGTCACATGAGGTTGTGCCTTACCTTTATCCCTATGTTGGTTCAAGTAATGGTGACTTACCACCTCTTTGAAGACCACCATCATTTCGGGATCCTTCTCTTCCAAAGGAAGGAGTTCCTGATTCGTCGAAAAATACTCCTCATAGGGTTCAGATCCCCAAGGCAGCTTTGAGACCTCATACATCTCATGAAGTGCCAATCCTAACTCCCCTCCAGGCATGTAAAAGGTGCTGGTGTGAGAATTGTGCAGCTCCATGAGAGCAAGAAATATGGACCGGTTTATCTCTATGCCTGCTTGAGTGGCACGGAGAGCAGCTGTCAAACCGATGTCTTTGATTTTATTCTTAAACTTTGACAAAACCTAGAGTGTCAACTCATCCCACTTCTGCAGATAGTGGTACCAACCTTTGACCCAAAATTCTCCTTTCAGGTACAAAATCTTGACCGCTAGCATGCGATTAACAAAAGTCAAGGCACTAAAGGCAAAGGTATTGGGAGGAACGCCACTATATATGCTTCCAGCATGCAAGGTTCGCCAATGATAAGAGGTTCCAACCCAGGAAGGGGCTAAGATATCCCTCAGATTAGAGGTGGTGTCAACGCGGATAGTTCCTACCACTACCCCTTCCTAAGATAGAGTAAGCTCCCACTTCATTCTCCTCTTGGAAGCAAGACTGCGGAAGGCCATCAAAGACAATTGATGTTCTACTTGTCGAATATACATATTCACATCCTTGGCCTTGAAGTACCAATCCTCTCTGACCTTTAACAACTTCGCTTCAGTTGAGGTCAGGCGATCACCAAACAGAAACTCGGGTTTCAAGAAAGACACAGCGTCAGATTTAGCTGACTTGAGCCTGCCACTCTCCATCGTGCCTTAGAGAAAAGTGTAAGGTTGGTCACGGATCTGGGTCATACTCTTTGGCAGCTGGTCCAACATGATCACAGCTTTAGCCGGGTTGACCACTTCTTCATTAAAGTCCAGACCCATTTGACAAAGAGATGGGTCGAGGAGGACTTCATTCAGCAGGGGCAGAGTCATTGACACTGCAGATAAAAATAGAAAAAAAGGAGTCAGTAACATAACTCATTCCCACAAGCAGCAGAAAGCTTCGACGCACCATCAATACCTCAATCCATGCGCTTCATCAGAGAAGCGCATCATCAGGACCAAAGTCAGCGTCAGCAGAGGAGGCTTCAACGCATCATCTGGACCTCAGTCCATGTGCTTCAGCAGAGCAGTGCATCATCAGGACCTAAGTCCATCTGTGTCACCCGAGGAGGCTTCAGCACATCATCAGGACCTAAGTCCATGCGCGTCAGCAGAAGAAGCATCGATGCACCATCAGGACCTAAGTCCATGCGCATTAGTAGAGGAGGCTTCAGCGCATCATCAGAACCTAAGTCCATGTGCTCAGCTCCAAGAACCTAAGTGCATCTTGAGGATGAGCTTCATACAGCCGCACCCATGCGCCTCGACGAAGCCATTCAAAAGAAGCATCTACACGAAAGAACTCCCAAAGTAGTTATTCTTTCACTAATCACCTCCGGCCGTACGTCGGCAGGCGTCACTGCAGCAATGGAAGCCTCCTCGATATCAACCTTGATAGGCTTCTTGCCTATGACCCTTCCTCGGCCAGCACCACCATGGGGAGTCTTGGGGGCCATCTCTCAAAGAAAGCTAGGGTTTGTTGAAAAGAAAACTCAAAAGAAAGAAGAAGAAGAAGAAGAAGAAGAAGAAGAAGAAGAAGAAGAAGAAGAAAGCAGAAGACCCTCTCTCTCCTATCAAGCGCCTATTTACAGGCTCTTGCCACGCACGTGAACCGATGGGATGTGAAATCAGCAGCTGTCGCTTCGAATCTTGTGAAAATGATGGCTGCTTATCTCCCAAAAGATTATCATTACTCTCCTGGACTTCGGGACGTTATCTTTTTGCATTTAAAAATCGAGAAAAACATGCGCCCCCACAACGATGCGCAAAGCAGCCATGCGCCTAGAAGAGGCATGCGTCCCGACAAGGAATGTACCCAGAATATCT
>JANAVB010042643.1:0-27530 GCA_029216955.1 Iris pallida | reverse complement strand
TGACGAGCTGGTATTAGCTGTTCGAAGACCGATGGTGATGACTCACAAAAAAGGGAAATTCCAAGCAAAATGGGAAGGCCCTTATGTAATCGAGACCGTGTTTTCCAATGGCGCTTATCGGTTATCCAAGCCCAATGGAGATCTACCCATGATGCCGATCAATGGCAAATTTCTTAAGGTACTATGTATAAAAAAATGAAAATAAAATGTCTTTTATTATTTTGTTCTGAATAAAGGATTAAGGACGAGGACCATTGCCTTCCTTATTAAATACATAGTCGGCCAATGCATTGAAGGCATCGTTGCCTGAGTTCACAAAAAACTTGCAGGCATCCGTCCTCAGCGCCTCTTCTTCAGGAGTTTTCCCTGGCTCTACTAAGAAAGTGAGGATGTCTTGTGCTGGCTTGGGTGTAGAAGAGCTTTCACCTGCTTCAGTTGGGCCTGACACAATTGGCTCAACGGAGCACGTCTGGATGACGTCCTCAACCTTCATGGAGACTTCATTCTTTTGATGCACGTCCTTAGAAGACATTTTCAATAGAGGAATGGAAACAAGAATGAATCTTTACAAAGAGTTCTCATCTATTTATAGGAGAAAGCTATTAATGGATTGGTCTTGGAAATTGAAACAACTTGTTATTCCCGAAACGACTTGTTCATTCATTACGGCAGATTCATTCATTTAATTGTAGAATTGAATTGACCTTTCATTTTCCAAAGAAACGCTGGTTCATTCATTCTTTCATTGATATTGGCATATATCCTTAATGACATCTGTTCTTATTCCCCAGCTACCAATGTTTGGTTAAGCTGATTATTTGTCTCTTTAGAGAGAAATTTTAATCTTCTATCTTATCAGTTGATTAAAAGTTGGACTCATTATTTATCATGTTCATTTGACCTCTGAATAAATATTACATATGTTTGTATTTCCTATCTATCATGTTCATTTGACCTCTGAATAGATATTAATCTATTTTTCTTTGAGTTATTACGATCTGTCATGTCCATATTACCTCTGATAGTATTGCATACTCTAAACAAGAAAACGAGATTTTATTATCTATCATGTCCATATTACCTCTGGATAGATACAATTTATTGAATTTTGAAAACTTATCATGTCCATATTACCTCTGATAAGTACTTTCTATCTCATGCCTATTGTTTAAATGCAAAATAAATGATAGGATCACAAAACAAATATTTTATTCATTTCTTGGATAAGATCAAAGGTTACAAAAGCTCCTTAGTTTCCTAAGGTGGAGCAGAAACATCTTGAAGTAATTTTTGCAGTTCTGCCAGGCGCCTATCACGAGAGCTCAATACTTTCTTAGTCGCTTCAGCATGTCGAGCTTCGGTAGTGCAAAGATTAGAAAGTCCAGCGAAGCTGATTATCAGATTATCCTTGGCTTCATCAAGGGTCTTGATAGTTGATTCAGCTTTGTAGGCTGTTCTTCTAAAATAGAGCCCTGAGCAAGGTGCTGATTCCTAGCAGCGATCATCTGTTCCATCTCTGCCTTTAACCGAGCCAATTCAGCCTCAACTTCTTGGATTTTATCATTCTGCTGCTGAATCTCCTGGTTTAAGGTGTTATAGGCTGCTCTATGACCATCCAGCTCGGGCTGTATTCCAGCTAAAAAGGCTTTCTCTTTGGCAACCTTTATACTATAATCATGGAGGAGCTTCATTATATCTTGTCTCCCGATCAAGATAATCAGTCGTTAAGGCATCATACTCTTCTTGTATGAGACTTTCAACAGTCTCACTTAACAACTTAAGGTACTCTCGGATGGGTGTTCAAGACCCTCCACAATTTTCTCTAATATTGCTGCTCTCCCCATATCATTGAACATAGCAACGTTCCTGATGGTAAGAGCCATAGACGCTTTCAAGCTCTCATAACTGAGACCCTTATTCAGGACCATCTTGATTAGGGTCGCCAAAGTTTTATAAAAAGTTTCAGTATGAATCTCAACTAGGAGATTCATTTCTATGCTTGAACTTGGCGTAGCGGCAATATCTACTAGATCTCTTCTTTGGAGACTAGGAACAGATGCTGTTGGTGTGACAGCAGATTGAGATGAAGCAATTCTTGTTACTGTTGTCACAGCCATTTGATCCCGAAGAGCTTTCGGGATTGTGTCTTCAACATTTGCAGATGTAGTTGCTCTGATAGCAGGCTGAGATGAAGCCATTGTAGTTACTGCTATCATAGTCAACTGGTTCCCAGCAGCTTCGGAATCAATGTCTTCAATATTAGTTACTCCACCCATTTCTGGAGCTAAAACTACTAGAGTTTCAGTAGCGGTGATAGGTACAGGTGGAATGATGGTGGTGGCAGCTGACTCAAGTTCAGGCATACTCTCCTCCGGAACTTCTACAGGATCAGTAGTAATAGCAGAGGGTGCTATCACTACATTCTCAGTTTCGGTTGGTAATTTGACTATGCCTCCATCGTCTCCTTTGACTTCTGGCTGTTCAGGCTCTGGAGGTACTTCAAGTTCTTCATCGAGGCCAGTTCCTCCCTCAACAACTGCTTCATGGTCTGCAGTTGGTTTTTCTGCAGCTTGTTCTTTTTCTCGGTCATCAATACGAAAAGATAATTCGGGCTGAGCCTCTGCTTCAACCTCTGTTTCAACCTCTGCTTCAAGCTCTTTCTGTACTTCTGGTTGCTCATCTTCTGGTTGGATTACTTCTACTTCGTCAGAAGAAGAAGCCTCTTCATCAGATTCCTCGTTTTCCTCACGGATATCTTCTTGAGGAGGAGAAGGAGCCACAGGCTTTGGTGTAATAATGGTATCTACAAAATGAACAAAATAAGTTAATATACAAAATCATGATACCTAATTTCGTATAGGTTTTGCGTAGTACCTGGAATATGTGCGTTTTGTTCAAGGTATGAATCATAATCACCATCCCAGTCATCATCGTCAAAGGTGAGAGCCGGCTCGTCTGATGGGATACGGTCTCGATCAGTAATGTGTACAGTAGTAGTATCCTCCGTAACTTGTGCCTTTCGTGGCAAAGATAAATGGAGTGAGGAGCTAAGGCGTCCAGGAGATAAAAGTTTTACAATTTCTGATGTTGCTGCTGGTTGAGGTGTTGAAGACCCTTCTTCCGGATGGACTGAAGGGGAAGCAACAAGTTGGTCCTCTTTGACCGAGATGTCATCTTCTGGGGTAAAGACTCTGGGTTTGGAAGGCCCTTTAGTAGTAGTCTTTTTCTTCTTCTCAGGAGACTTCACTGAAAGAGTGGTAGTTGTAGTCTGCTTTCGTTTGCGGGTTTTTCCAATAACTATTGGTCCCGCGGATCTCCCCAGCTCCTCTAGGAATTACTGTCAGAAATTTATCTATAGCAGAAGTATTGTCTGGTACGAAAGGAGTTATTCTGATGGGTTCTTCAACATTTCCCTCCTGGGCCCATCGTAGACTTCCTTGCATGCTATAACCGTCTTCGAAGGAGCGAATGGATGTATAAAAATGAGCATACGAGTGAAGTATACGTAGCTCAGTTGTACTAGTGGCTGTAGATATGGTGAATCTAGCACCAGTACATGCAGTGCTGAAATATCTTCTTGCTCGTGCACCGTCAATCAGCTTTCCATAATGATAGAAGCTGGTGGAAGGATTGCCAACATGAAGTTGGTCATATCCAAATTGGCGAGTGAACCTACTTGGTAGGTAAGGTTCAAACGCGCAGTAATCTTCATTCCTGTACATCAGATGGGAGGGTCTGATGTACTCCAGCCATCGGAAGACAGATCTTGGCAATAAAGCTGATTTATCTACTCTATCTTCAAATTGCACGTCAAGGCAGTCGGCTGGAACTGGTGGCCTTGTGCAGAAGAAGTTCTAGCCGTGAGAGTAATTTAATGCTGCTCGGGTGTCTGCCACCGTTGCAGCTCTCCATGTGGATTTGCTAAATTTTTGGAGGAAAATCCTCGCTTCATCCTCAGGGCCCGGTGGCAGCAAATTGCAATTATGATGTAGTAACCAACCCATCAGCTAGGTGTAGGGTAGCTCCATTCTTGGAAAATTGTCTCGATGAGGAGCATTATTAATCAGCTCTTCACCGAAAGTCCGTAGACCTGTATTTATTCGGCATACCATTGCCGACAGCAGGTTGATTCTGTTTTTGAATACTAAACGTATCGCTGGCCACAATACATTGTGGTGAATCCTATCCACGGTACTGATCCCTGGCACGACCCATCTTCGTAGCCATAAGGATATGAAGCCTGCCAATAAGGCCTTTTTTGACATTTTCTGACTACCCTGCCTCAGGTAGCTTAAAGCCTCAGTCCCCGCAGGGATGTCTCCGGTTTTGGTAGACAGATATTGGTCACAAGATTTCTGTGAAGCCATCAACTCTTGGATTACATCTGCAGGAATTATTAAGCAAGGTTTAATGGTTTGAGTTTTGTCTTCTCGAAACATGCTCTTCTCAGTCTTGGATACTCTATTTTCATGATAAAATAGATAGGTTGTTCATTTGGTTATGTATGCCAAATGTGACCCAGTTTCGTACATACTGGTACAAATCAGATAATGGCACATAAGTTCTTCATAGACTTGCACCAGTTCAGGGCTCTTCTCTCGAACTTCTGCTAATTCCCGATTGGAAGGAATGTATTCTTCATAAGAGAATTCGCCCATCGGCAGCTTCGAAATGAATTGCATCTCATGCAAAGCAAGGTCCATTTTGCCGTATGGAGTTGCAAAAGTTCCTGTCGAACTTATATACAATTCCAGTAAAGCTAGGAATAAGTTGATGTTCGGTGGAATGCCATAACTGGTAGAGGCCACCGCTTCATACAGGCCAATATCGTCTAATTCTGTTTTAAAATGTTTTATGACCCAATTACTGATCTGAATCCAGTTACTACAGTAAGGGGTTAGCCACCCTGTCAGCCTTGGGTTGGTCTGAGGATATAAGACTCCTTCCCTTAGAAATTTATTTATGAACATGGGAATTTGTACCGGCTGGATGAGAAGTGAGTCCTCACTCGGTGTAAACCCGGGCAATAGACCAGAAAATGGAATGACACCACCACAGGGAGTGCTAATATGATAACCCATGTCATTTGCTCTCTCTCTCTCTCTCTTCTGAAAATGATCCTACCCGGTTTACCATAGCTATTGGAAGTCAAATTCCATAGCATTTGACGGTGATGGCTAGCATGGAAGAAAGCAGATAAAGGGTAATCCCTGTCTATGTCAGGGAGATACATCACCCTTTCTCCAGATCAAAATACCCAGGCCTCCTTTTTGGGATGAGTTTGCGATTTGAAATCTATCGCATCCCCGAATAAGAAAGCTGGCTTTAAGAATTGTTGATTGTCCAGTGACACCAACACTTCCCCGTCGATCATGGATAATAGCATCCTATCTCCTTAGGCAGATATCAGTTGTGCTCTCGCTGCAGGGTATTCAGGGTTGGATTGAGGAAATTTGACATGAGATAAATCCTCCAGATAGTTCGAGCCCACCATGCCCGCTGATGAGCCAAAAACTTCTTCAAGAGGATGAGCTTGTAAATCCACTGACAAAAGGAAAAAAGATCAAGATAGTGAAAATCTAATTTGAAGTTTTTTGAGTAAAGACATTGACTTTTACGCTTACTAAAATTGATTAAAATTTTTAAAAGTGTAAAAAAGGTCTTTGTTTTACAAAGTTTTTTCATTTTACGCTAGCACATGCTAAAGTGAGCGTATTTGAAAATGTTACGCTGGCATGAATAGACATGAGCGTAATTCGAATTTTACGCTGACACGTATAACGTGGGCGTATTTTACGCTGGCATGAGTAGACATGAGCGTAATTCAAATTTTACGCTGACACGTATAACATGGGCGTATTTCTTTTTACGCTGACACGTACAACGTGGGCGTATTTTGTTATTGCAGTTTCTACGCTAACACGAATGACGTGGGCGTGAAATCTGAAACTTCAGGTTGTTTTCTTCTTCTTCGATGAATGTTCCGGCCAAAAGATAGGGTTTTACCCTTCATAGGTGGAGCTACGGCGGGATTGGGTTGTCGCAGTGGTGTCGATGACCGAATGGGAGTTTGTTCACGGTCAGCCGATGAAGAGTCAACGGCAGGTTTTTTCCCCTTGTTGCCGGGCAGCGGTTTTCTTGGGAGCCATCGAGTTAAAGTGAGGGAGATTTCGAAGAAAGGGGGGCAAAGAGATTTGGATTGCAAAGAGACAAGTAAAGTCCTTATCGAACTCGAAAAGCTCTATTTATAGAGATTTTGAATCGGTTCAAATTCCCTATTTTTATGCCGATTGTTGGAATCCCTATTTTTACGCCGACTGTTGGATATCCCTATTTTTACGCAAATGACTGTTGGATATCCCAAATTTTACGCTGACTGGTCAAAACCCGAATTTTACGCTTCTGTTCAAATTATTTCAAATTTTGAAAACTTTGAAAGGGGTCTTGTAGGAGCGTAAAAAGTGCTTCATAGACTGAGTCAAAGAAATAGAGCTTTACATTCAAAATGAGCTGTTTTACGCCAACTACTTTACGCCAGGGACAAGTCAGCTACTTTACGCCAGGGACACGCCAACCACTTTACGCCAGGGACAGGTCAGCTACTTTACGCCAGGGACACGCCAACCACTTTACGCCAAGGATAGGTTGTCAAATCATGCATTTAATGTAAAGTGATAATGGGGATCTGACATAAAGATCTACTGACAGCGTATAACACAGAATTCGAAGGGATTTGTTTTACACAGAAACCAATATTATCGTTTAGTATGTGGACTGAGCTATTTTACGCTCACAGGATGGCTTCTTTTACCTATGAATACTATATGAGATTTTTACGCTCAAAGTTGACGTGTTCATAAAGTTTATTTGGGCTACTTTTACGCTCAAGGTTGTTTTATCAACCACTTTACGCGAGAAGTCCATTTTAGGGCTATTTTACGCCTAGTCTACTACTTTACGCTCAGAGTATATTTGGGTTGTTTTTACGTCCGATCCTTCCTGACTACTTTGGAACGTGGTTTGCCTACGTGGCTTTCATGCCACATATCTCGAAGAACGTGTGTACGTGCATCCTATTCTTATTGAGATAATGGGACACGTGTCAACGTATGTAGAGGATGACTTCAGTTATGGGTGGCAGTTACCAGCGTAAAGACAGGACTTTGCTGAGTTTTACGCACAAAAAGCCAAGTCTATAAATAGACTTATTTTTTTATATGATACACAGAGAGACAGAGGAGAGAATACAGAGATCAGAGCCCAGAAACTTTGATTTTTGAGAGCATTCTTCTTCAACTTTTCTTTCAGAACAGAGTGAAGCAAAGCAGGAAATCATTCGACCTCGCCATCGGTGCCCAAGTGCGTCGATACCTTTCTGGTGACTTAGTTCTTCCAGTTGTTCATCTTCTAGCAGTGATCTTCATCATCATCGTATGGTCCAAGGAACAAAGTGAACGCCTTCAGATCAGACTTCCATAGCAATACTTTCCAGAACAATTTGTACTTCTTGTACTTTTTCTCGTTTTATTTTCAAAAGCCGATTTTTAGGCATTTTGTTAAGTGAAACTGTTATTTAAATAAACGACTATCAATCTTATAGTAGTTAGGATTTACGAATATAAGTATTTATCTTAACCCAAATATAACTATTTAAATCAATTTATTCTAATCAAAATTTATTAATAGAAAATATTATCCAGCTAAATCTAAGTAATTTAATTCGTATGAAGTAAATCAAATCAAATAACGAATTTAATGTAATCATAACACATTAGTAGATAGAATATTAGCTTAAATCGATATCCAACATAATCAAATAATTTTAAATCATATAAAGAAAATCTTGAAATTAAATAATTGATCATTATCAAAATTTGAAGTAGACAGGTACGGAAAATAATATTGATATTATCACTAATTAAATCCTATAATTCAAATCTATTGTCAACAAAATAATAATGTATTCTTAAGTCAAAACGATAATTGATTACTTCAATAAATAATATTCGATAAAATATATTTTTATTAATCAAAATCTTATAAAATATTTATAATTTTCAAAATTGTTTTTCGAAGTCAATAAGCTAATAACCAAATAACGCCAATAATGAATTTTAAGAGAAAATATCTTATCTTAAACTAATCATGAGGAATCTCTTTTAGAAATACAAAAATAGTAGAAAAATAACGTGTACATGTTTTCCAAAGAATTTGTTCCAAAACACAATAAAAGTAGAATAATTTTTTTTTGAAAACTCGGGAATAGGGGTTACATTTTCCATTACTAAATTTCTACATAGCCTCAGAGTAAAGGTTCCAAAAAAATCAATAACCAAGATTTTCTAAGTTCTCAAAACTAGGTTGACCCTGAATATCCTCATTAGTTTTTTTTTTGAAATACATCCATGAATTACTCATAACCAAAATTTTCTGCGATTGTTTCTAAATTGATAACATTTATCTCTCGATTCCATTCTAAACCTTTACCACATCTCCATCTCGAATTTTTCATATTTGACATCTGTAATGACCCGCTCCGCCCTAGCGGAACGCCGATTCAAACGGCAAGTGCAACGACTCAAACGAGCCGTCGACCCGAAGAGTTGGCATCGACCTGATGAAGAATCGATGCAAGGCTTACATTGGCCCGTCAAAGATGAATCCAGACTTAGACTTTCAAAGGCGCGCTCGGAGTATCGCTCGGCCGATGCGAACATCGCTAAGGTGGGTGGCTCCGATGAACCCGTCTTTGCTTAGCCTAGACACTTAACAATGCGGACACTATCACGAGAATCGCTAGGCGATAACACCATACATGTTAATAAATGACTCAACGCACCTAGCTAAGGGATTAATCCCACCTTACATGCTTGTATAGAATATGGAAAGGAACATGAAAAATATGAGAACTCTAGCACCGTGCTCCATGCTCGTGCTACGGCACAAGCTTACGTTCAAGTCCCTTACGCGTTCAACAATGAAACAATGAATGGATTACAACAATGAAACGGAAAGACTATCAACATAGTCGTTCCAAGTAGAGTATAGCAACATTGAAAGATTATGGGACCGATGGGTCGCCAAGGCGACTCCCGTACGGGGAGTTGCATAATATGTGAATGAAAGAATGAATGGATAAGTGAATGAATGAGCCAACGAATGAAAGAATGAATACGTGAATGAATCAATGAACGAACAAACAAGTGAAAGAAAGAAAGAATGAATAAAAGGATAAGAAGGAAAGGAATGGTTAGCGACAGGTATGACGGGCACGTGCAACGGGGCTCGCTACCCGCGCTACACGGACGCCACCTAGTCGATAACGCATTATGGCTAAGGGTTAGCCTGCGGCTCGGAGACAGCCGTTAAATTAAAATGACAAATAATACGAAATGGTCGTGGACAATCCCCTCGTATACGGGAGGTGGGAGATATAAGGGATTTCTGCGATATGATCAAAGGAAGGATCGTGGCCGGCCTAGGCAAAAATCAAAGGGAGCTTACGGGCTACCTGGGAGGGGGCTTGGCTACCCGGAAGACGTAAGTGCAGGGTATTTTCAAGACACTATCAACGTGTACCAGCCGCACGCTCTGAATAGTTACGAAATACCACGGGAAAAAGGGTCCAAAATGGCTTGTGATGCCAGCGACCGGTGCATATAGAGTTAAGTGGGCTTTGCTGGTGGCGATCCACGTGCAAATCCTTGCATTGAACAAAGTAGTCTAAGTTAACTAAATGAAGTGCCTTCTGAACAGGCTTGAAATATAACACACCAAAGGAAAAAGAGTACTTCGTGAAATTGAGTTAGAAAACACGCCTACGAAGCGCTAGGCCTGAGGCAGGGACACGCCCTTGACATTGCATGCTTACGTAAATTACAATAAGTTATTACATATGAATTGTTGACTAACTTGGTTTACTTTGGACAGGGAAGGCCGGACGGTAAGTATGGGTAAGTCGGGCATGAAATTCCATGCGACACTTGTATTCGGCAACACGAGATAGGCTATGAAATATGCCATATAAATCATCCTAAGGCAAGATTAGAAAGACAATGAATGATAGACGGTACACAAAAGTAAATAGAACGTGTTTGGTAATGATAGCATTATGGGCGAGCTAGCCTTCCCACCAGTGCATAACAATGTACTGATAACCCCACAGTCTGCTTGCAGGATGTAGGAGACGCCGGCGGGTGCGGAGCTTCCATCGAACGTGTTAAGGTGCGGAGCCAACTCTGGGGCCTTGGAACATTGCAAGAAGCTGAAGTACCCTATACAGGACATAATGTATCGGAACATCGTCATGAATCATTCCATCTTGTAAGCCACTTGGCACGCCCTTTTTATGTTTCAAAGAGAGAGAAAGAGCTTGAGCGATTTGTAATATCGGCCTAGCGCCGCTTGTAGACTTTTTGAAAATCAATAAAGAGTTTGAATTTGCTTCAACTTGTGTTCATTTACTTTCCGCTGCAAATGGGAACACTTTGTGCGACTCTGTGGCCTAGTTAAAATCGGCCGTTTCTGGACATAGCCTTGTACGGGCGCACCTAGGCCCGTGCGGCATCACGCCTTAGCGAGGAAGATCGCTCCTGCGGGAGCGGGGCGTGATAACATCCAACATTTTGATTCCTACAAAATCATCATATGATAACCAATTACGTCATTTTCGAACCATATGATTTACGTCACTTCCTTAACATTTCTCAGGTAAAATGTTATGAAGATTCAATGGTTTCAAGTATAGCTGACAGAATTAGATACGAAACTGGGGATTGATGTAATCAGGACAGTTATATAAGACAAAGAATAATGATAATAAAATATTGGCAGGAAGAGAAATGATAATAGAATTTGTTCTGCTTATCTGTTTAAAAGAAGGAACCGTTTTGAAATCAGAACTATAATATCAAATCCAAAATAAGGTCTAGCAAAAATTATCGATTCATTGTATTATGAAGAAATTCATAGCAAAGTTACACAAAGATTTATAATAACAGCTAAAGCTACTCCTACTCCTACTCTTACTCCTAAGTTAAATAATGAGAAGCAAAACAAAATAAACAAATAATAATTCTTTTTTTTTTGAAGGACTGGAACAAAAGTAGAGAAAACATGTTCAAAAATATTTAAGGTACAATCTGATAATCATATGCGTCTATCCAAAATCATGGTGCTCTAATTCCTCGTCATACTAGTAAGCAAGGCTACGATAATCACAGAGTCCTCGACTAAGGAACATACCTCTAGAATCATGGTATTTAAAATTTTTGCGATGCCGCTAGCTTGGCTGCGAAAATCTTAAATTTCCACACCCGAGAAATATATCCAAAATCAGACTATATATCCTCACCATGCTGGCTAATGCGACTACAGAAGACTAGATTCCATAACTTAGACAGCCTAGCCCATATAATTTTATCTTGACAAAAATTAAATTAAATCAGCAATGGATACCCAAAAATCAAATTTATCAACGAATATCAAGATTCAAAAATGAACAAAAATCCATCAAGTCATATAAATACAAACTCTGATGCAACAGCTAACATCAAGATTCAAAACTCGACAATCATCATCAAAATCAATAAATACAAACTCAAATTCAACAATAATCCATCAAAATTAAGTTCAACAACAGAAACTAAAGATAAATCAAATCAAAGGAAGAAGAGTTTTCAAATCGAAGTTAAAATAAGATTCTCAAGGGTCGTCCCAGGAATCTCTCAAGGGATCCTAACTGTGATTGAGTACCTTCAAAAATATATTCTAATCCTACTGCAGGCTGTAGTGGTACTCTAGTTTGAATACCACTACACAAACTCGACCTGCATGGGCCACCACTAAAAATGTGTCACGACCTGCACCCTAGAGTAAGGGCACGAGACATGGGTACGTCTAGCCTACGCCGCAGTGTCGGCGGTAGAACGCTGTCCTAGGTCAAACATCTAACAATATAAAGGTACCTGTACAGTATATATACTCCGAATGGAGGTGACATAGCAAATACAGTCTCAATCACATCTAAGGTAGAGCATGATAAAAGATAGATAAAACATGAAATCCACAAAGAGATACAGCAGATAGAAGTCTAAGTATCTAAGATACACAAACTCAGAAAATATCTCAAATCTTAAATACAGTAATCCATATAATAAATACAGCTCAAGACAACTGAAAATAAGCTATAAGAAAAACCCTAGTTATCTATACAACCTCTACTGTATCTCTTCTAGGCTAGCAGGCAACCTCCAAGCTATCTGTAAAATTATCAACAGGTCCAGTCAGGACGGGAGCGAGCACAGTACATCTTAACAAATTATAGTAGGTTAGAAAATATAATCATACAGTAAAGTAAGAAACAGGATCTGAAGAAGTACAAAATATAAACAGAGAGAGAACTGTAATAGAAATATATACTATAAGTAGAGAACTAACAGTGGCTAGTGAGTCAGAGTACAGTATAGACATGTAAATGGCATGGAAGATTCTGATAAGACACTACGGAGTGATTCTGATGAGATACTACTTGGATATTATTCACATGTCTACTTCTACTCCCCCGTACCCCCAATCAATACACAAGGATCCAGCCAGGTTATGTTATGATTCCATGCAATGGCCCACAAGGGGTGATACATGGTAGGCCCAAAAATGGGTGATTCTAGGAATGCCCGTAAATGAATGATTCAAGAAAGACTCTGTGATCATGAGAGTACATGTCACAAGTGATCAATGAACCATGAAGCATAGTGATACACAATGTAAATGAAACGCACAGAACATGTAGTATCCGATGCTCCCTGAGGGGATAACATCTCAAGCAAGGATCCATATAGTACTAATCCGTGTGACCAATGTGACAGCATCAAGTAAAGTAATCTAAAGCATGAAAATAATTCTAACAGGATATGAAATGATCAGAGAATTTACTCGCCTCGATTTGGTTGGAGTCGACGTGCGCGATACGAACGTGTCGACATGAGGTAGGTATAATGCTATGCTCTACAGAGGATCCCAGACGACGACACGGGCAGTCCCAATGACTCCAGAATAGTCCAAATAGCCTAGTTTGGTATATAAAAGTCTTAAATCAAGGTGTGGTACAATAATAAAATCAAGAAATATGAAACGACTTTAATAGTCGCGATTAATGATTTCAGAGGAAATATAATTAAATAAATATAATAATTTTTTTTGGAAATCCTTTATAATGTTAAAAAAACTATATCTGAATAAATCAACATATTTTAGATAATATTTCAAAACCCAAAAAAAATTATTTCTGTACTAATTTTCCTATTTTGTCAAATATGAATCTATGTCAAAAACTTAATAAATATAAATTATAATATTGTAGCTAGCCTAATACTTGAACTGAATGTTTTTAATAATAAAACTTTAGGCTAAAACCATATATTAATTTAACAAAAGCTATGATAATATTATTGGCTTCCAAAATATTTTATCTAAACCAATATAATATTTCGTCACCAAAATAAGTTTAGGAAATTAACCACTAACCATTACATATAAGTAATCTAATAAATACCTAATATCCAATAAATAATATATTAATGTCGATAGTACTAATAATGACAATAATGCATATATATATATATATATATATATATATATATATATATATATATATATATATATATATATATATATATATATATATATATATATATATATATATATATATAAATATATATATATATATATATATATATATATATATATATATATATATATATACCATACATATTTATTAAAATTGATATTATAAGAAAACATAGGACTAGAAGCCCAAAATCAATTAATGGTAATTATAATTTTAAAATCCTAATTATTAACTAGAATAATACCAACAAGAATTTGTAAGTAATAATAATAAAATAATAATAAATATCTTCATTATTACCACCATTATATACTATATATAAATTAACATATAACTATTATATAAAAAATAATATATAAACTATTACATATAAAATAATATATAAACTATTACATATAAATAATATATAAAGTATTTTATATAAGTAATATATAAACTATTATATATAAAAATAAATTATTATATATAAGTATTGATCAGTGGGGGGGGGCTCTGTTCTCCCCCAATAAATTCCTAAAGACTAACACTGAAGAGAAGGAGGCGGAAAGGGGGGCTCACAGCGGGCGGTCGGCGGAGGAGTTGCGCCAGTAGGGCGGAGGAACTCCGGCGGGATTCCGCGCGTGGCCAGGCGGAGCGGCGCTGGAGATCCGGTCTGGGGTGACGGATGGAGGGTTCCGACGGACTGCTACCGGCACGGATGGAGGCTCGCGCGGCGACGCGAGCGGAGGTGGAGGGCCCTCACGGTGGCGCGATGGTCGCTGGTTGCGTCGAGGACGTGGCGCGGTCATGGGGACTCAGTCGTCGGCCCGGCGAGCAAGGCGCCGGAGGTATTGAGTGATGAAGCGCTCGCCGGCACGGAGCGGACAGCTTGGGGATGCGGTCGGCGGCGGGATACGGGACGGTGGACGCCGGATCTAGGGCACGGCGGGCGGCCAGGTATGCTCCCTCACTCTCTATCTCTCTCTCTCTATGATCGTGGTGGCGGTGGTTATTGGTGGTGATGGTGGCGGCTATGGCGGTTCGGGGCCGGTGGTTGGGTTTGACAGTGGATGTGGTTGGTTTGATGGCAGGGGCGGTGGTGGCTTGATGGCAGTGGTGGTTCGGGTGGTGGTGGTCGAGGATGGGGACGGTGGCAGTGGTGGTGATGAGGGTGGCTGTGCCGGGATGGCGGCGAACAATGGTGGTGGTCGGCCGAGAATGGCCTGGAGGTGGTGGTCGGTTTTGATTGGGACAGGAAAAAATGGGGGCTGCTAGAAATTCTAGGTTTGGAGATTTGTGTAGAAATTTTGGGAGCTAGGAAAATTCTAGGTTACAACTCTTGGGAAGTATACTACTTATAGGGGAGTGGGAGAAAACCCTAAAAATGTATATGTAATAGAATATAGGAAAAATAGTGGAAAAACTAACATACTAACATTAATGCTAACTGCTAACTAATTTATCTGCTAATAATTAGTACTGAATAATATTAGCTATAATTTAATAAATAACTTACTAGTTAACACTAATTTAACAAATGGCTAATGACAATTTAGCCAAGATTTCTAATGACTTAGATAATACCAATTTATTCACTAATTATAGTTATATATATATATTTAACAACAATTTATTAGTAAGTAAATATATTTCAAAATTCAATAAACGTTTCTCCATATAGAACAATATTTAAATCTTATTGATTTTAAGGAATGGACAGAAAAATTCCTATAGGATAAAATTGCATGAAATAGTAGACCAAAACCAACAAGGACCGATAGCAATCACGGTCAAAAATTGTTTTCTCAAAATTAGAAATTGTACGTTTTTCGAGATTCAGAAAATTCGGAGTTTTTTTTTAAAATAAAAATTCAAAAATTCAAGAAATTGGTCAACGGAGGTTACAAATGATATCTTTTGATTGTTGACTATAACGACGTAGTTGAAGTCTTCCATTATCTTGATTTTCTTCTTCGCTATCGGGCGTGATCTTCTGTTCTGTTCCTTTACTAAAAAGTATAGGAAGTTCATTTTTCTTCCTAGAAGGAACTAAGAAGAAGGAGTCGTGCATTGGCTCGAGCAATACTTCGTTTAGAGAAGCTTCAACTGCTCCTATGGCAAGTGATTCGAAGTTATCTAACATTTTTAAATAACATCGAGTATAATAAAAGACATCAATATACTGTAAAGGAGATGCTACTTTATTGATTTGTACATCGTCATTTACAACATGATTCTTAGCCTTCACAGAAGGCTTAGCAAGGTTAATAACCAGAGAAGGAGAAGGAGAATGAGAAGGTTTGTTACGACGGAGGTCGATAACAAGCGGCTCAGAAGAGGTGAACTCCCTTTGTTCCTTTTCTACAGCAAGAGGCTGTTTATTATGAGAGAAAAGATGTATGGTCAATGTCTGTGAAGAAAAAGGACAACTAGCACATCCTTTGACGGGGACCATGAAAACATCTTTTGAAGATTCTGATCCTCCTCACTATCCATTGCCAATACAACTTTCATGAACTCCTCTTTGTACATCCGAGATTTCGTGAAATATGCTTCAACCCCCATGAAAGGATTCAGGTCGGCTACTTCTTTTTGGACTTCTCCATTGGCATCCACATATTTGAAGCATTGATGTAAAGTAGATGGTACAATATTATGCTCATGTAGAAAGGGTCTTCCCAGCAAAGCATTATAAGAGCCGTGATTATCAATCACGTAGAACGTATAACCTTCGTACGAAGATTGCCTATTTGAACTTTCAGTCGAATCTTTTCCAAAGGTTCACTTCTCTCCCAAAATTGAATCCCAGGATCGTCGTGATGGTTGTTGAAAGGTTATGCACAAGAATCTTCAATGCATCTAGTAGAGTCTTTGGCATGATGCTGAGCGCAGACCCAGGATCGATCAGGATACGATCAACCTTCATAGTATCAACATATCCCGTGAAGTAGAGGGGTCGATCATGACGATTGTCTTGTAACAGCATATCATCTTGTGTAAAGTAATATTTGGCATCAGCTCCATCATACTATGATAATGAAGGCATGTTATAGGCTCATCCTCTGGTTTCTTGAGAAGTGCTAGACAAGTATCGGCTTGCGTTAAAGCTTCACTCAACGTTTCTCGAGTCTCCCTCGAAAGACGGCGTAGCTCAAAAATTGACAATCTTGACGGAGTATTGGCCAGTTGAGACAGTATATCAAAGTTATATGGCTTCTCAAGTCCCAAAGTTAGAGTTTTCTTTAATACTTTGTCAAAACGGATAGGCTGTTTTCCTTTGTCGGTTGTCGTCGGTTTGGGAAGAGTTGCCTCTATCTGGGGTGACGAAGTTGATGGAATATTGACAGTAGAAGAAGATGATGCTTGAGGAGCCTCAAGAGCTGGAGCAGGGTCTTCTTGACCTTCTAAGTAGTCTCTTAGGTAAGGTTTCCTATACCTGATACTAGTCAAGACTTCTTTCTCGGATACAGGCTCAAAGGACACCATATTGCAGTTCTTTGCCTGGACCTTATTTCTGAAAGATTTTTTACGACGAGAGGGAGAGTTTGTCCAGTAACCCAAACCAACCCGAGATTGGTTGTGAGAAAGACATAGAGAAAGAGGTAGATGAGACCACTTTCTATGATTCAAACCAGAGGCCTCTTGTAGATCATATCCCATCTTCGTCATGAGTTCACGAGATTGTGGACTGTACAAATGGAAAGATGGTTGATATTTGGCTTCTGATTTTGGCAATGTTGTTTTATCAGTGGAAGAAAAAGAAGGATTATCTGTTGCCGGGATGAAGGTAGCAGTTAGAGGTGGAAGACAAGGCTCACCAAATAAAATCATGTGACATGATTTATTTTTAGTGGCCTTTTTGGACTTGGTGGAAGAAGATGGTGTTTCAAAGTCTGCCACTAAATCTGGATGTATCCATATAATCTTCCATTTATTAGTAGACAGAGGAACAAGACCATCTGTCCGTGCTGGTAGAAGATTGACAATCTCCAGGGTAGTTCTCGAAATGAGGATGCCACGACCCGTACCCGGATATACGGGTACGAATACATGGGCCACGCCCAGCCTATGCCGCAGTATCGGTGGTAGAGCGCTGTCAAGTATCCGATACTAACTACAACATCTAAAGATCCTAACTATAAAGGTACTTGTATCACATCACAAAAACTAAAGAAGATAAGACAAGAAATAATAACAATATCACTAGAACAACTAGAATCTACAAGGATAATATGAGACAAGAATAAAATAGAGGAAAACAATAACAAACTAAATAACTACCAGACCTAGAACTCCTGAGAAGCAACTCACGGTGAAGAATACTGAGAACCACCCTAGCTAGCAACATCCTGTAGTCCAATACTGAGGGCACAACTACTCCTAAAATATTGTCAACATATCCAGTCAGGATGGAACGAGCACAAATCTCAAATAACAGTTCTAGTTAGACGATATTAAAAATGTAGCAGTAAATAGAGAGAATATACAAGGAATCACGAAATGTACATGTGAGTATCATGGCAAGATAAGCTGTAAATCTGGAGCTAGAACGGCAAGCAAAACTGATCATGGTATGTACAAGAATCAAGATTCATCTAGTAAACCCCCAAGATTTTCTAATTATTTTTAGTGATTTAAATTTTTTTTATTACATATTATTTGGCATTAAAGAGTTATTTGGTATATATGGGTGTATATTTGGTATATATGGGTGTATATATATATATATATATATATATATATATATATATATATATATATATATATAATGTGCGTGATTTTGTGTGCTTGATATTTTAAAGTGCTACTAAATATAGTCTATGATTATTGTAAAGATTTTTATTACTTAATTACAATTTATTGAAATTTATGGGATTATATGCCTTATATATATATCCATATCCATATATATATATATATATATATATATATATATATAAAGAGAGAGAGAGAGGAGAGAGAGAGAGAGAGTAAAAAGAAAAAAAAAGGAAAGATGCTGTGGTGGTCGGCCCATGTGGGGACCGACCACAGTGAAGGAAAAAGAAAAGGAAAGGAAAAGGAAAAAGAAAAGGAAAAGGAAAAGAATATATATATATATATATATATATATATATATATATATATATATATATATATATATATATATATATATATATATATATATATATATATATATAGCACCCACCCACTTAAGTGGGCGCCCCCCCCCCCCATCCCATGCACAGCAGCAATGCTCACGTAGCAATAGCAACCCGTGGCCAAGGCCCAAATGGGGTTATTAGTAATAGTATTTGTGTTAGGTTTTTGAACCAACTTGATATATATAACTTTTTCCACAAGCCTCAAAATCCTAATCTTCCAAAACGAAAGTTGAGGCTGATCATACCCTCTTCGCCTGCGAATTCGTTTCACCAGCAAAGGAGCTTTGTGCGCGACAAACGGAGCATCGGAAGTCAGCCCCGCGTCACCCACGGAGCAGTTTTTCCACTCAAGGTACCCTACTTCCCTACGACGTAACTTTTTACTCGTAGCACCGATTTTCGATCCGTAAGATATTCTAGAAATTATACTTGACCCTCTTCGAGATCCTCCAGGTGGATTTTGAAAATAATCCATCGACTTGCTCGAAAAATTGAGACGAAGTTGAACAAAAATCTGTTTTCTGTAACGCTAAAAACTGTTTTAAAACGACAACTTGTCGGCCAATTTTCTTGCTGTGCAGTAAAGTTCTGTAAGAACTAATTGAAAAAAGTAAAAGACAATATAATCGAGATCGCAACGCATCTTCTGGATCATCGTTTTGATTTGTGTGTAAAGAGTAGATTGATGTTGAAGTTGAGAAAAAACCTGTGTTTAATTATATTAATTTTCTGAAATTTGTCCGATATGGCGTATGCCCCAACGAACCGGGCGACGGGGTCGTGCGCTATATGTATCGAAAGATGCATATGGATGTTAAAGACGTGTGGGAACTGACAGAACTCGGTTTCGTCGCGTGTGCACGACGAAATCAATGCGTATCCGTCGAGATACCCCCGTATCAGTATTTTGCAAACTTGCCCATAACTTCGTGTACAGTTGTCTAATTGAGACGAAACTTATGCCAACAGGTCCGAATCAAAATTCTGGTCATGTGTACCAAGTTTGGTTCGATTCTGAGAAGGTCGAATCAGAACCCATTTTTGGCGGGCCCGCGACCCACTCAAACGGACGATTTTGTACACGGGTCATCGAAATCCAAAACTGGATATACCCTTGAGTTCCTCTCCTCAAACTGAATCCATAGACATGTAGTTTAATGACATTAGAGACCATAGACTTTGGCACACGTTTCGGTACAAAGCGGGTCCAACGGCGGACATCGTTTTGACCCGAAATTATGATTTTGCCTATGTTCCAGAATTAGACTTTTGGACAGGCATTTTCTAGGTATATCTTTTACACCGAGTGCGTTTTTTATGTTTGTTTTAGCGTCCGGAGTTGTTTGGAGATTGTGACGTTTCTTATCTGACATTGTGATTACCTGGACTTGCCACTTTGCACCATCAGGCAAGATACCTTGTCACCTTACTTTGTGATTATTATACTTCTTATTTTTAGTTGTTATTATCAGCATTTTATTTCTTGATATTTAAACTGTGCATCCAAGGTGCGAGCGACTCTATCGGTCGTTTACCTCGCTTTATTTATTTCTCTTGCATTGACTTAGTCTAGTGACCACCCATTGATGTTGAGGTATTGGTATATCTCATACGGCCTTGACACTTGTTATATCATGTGATGTGAGTCACATGTAGGACACGTACCCACGTAGTCGGCTGGCCACCGATACGTATGGAGCGTGCGACGGATAGGAGTAACTGCCAATAGTATTGCATGTTAGAAGACTTGGCGGTTACTAGAGGTTCATATCAGTCATGGAGATGATGATACTAGGCATTGGGTGGGGAGAACAATACCTGACGTATGGGCTTCTTAGCACTTCCCTGATTACCTGTGCGCTCCTCCGGAGATGCAGGCTCCAGGCGCCCTCTGACGTTTTCCAGAGCGTTATGGACGTAGGCCCCTGGTGCCCTTTATGGGAACTATGCCGATCCCATTTACAGTTAGGGCTCATGCGTCGAAAGATTGTATCTCAACTGCATATTCACAGTAGAATGGTCAGGAACCCGATTGCATGCATATCTTTTTTCTTATTATATTATCACAGTTTATATGGCATGGTGTTTTCTTGTATCTTGCTATGTCCCCTGAGGACCTGGTTATCTCTCCAGGTTTAGACGATTTTCCACAGGAGTACGGAACGACGTTGGAGCTATCCTACATCGATGACGAGGCAGTCTTTACTGATCTCTAGTCTATTCTTTATTTGGGACATTATTGGACATACTTTTGCATCTCATTTCTTTCTATTTGCGAAGGTCGGACTCCGATCTTGTGAGACTATTTTTCATAGCTGTTTGGAGTGAGTATGTTCACCCGGCTATCTTTTGATACTCTTATTTGTTTATTTGGACTCTATTATCTTTTGTGTTGAGCTATGATGAGATTAGATTATATATTACTGGCCTGTGGTTATTTTGTTTACAGCTTATGTACATATTTGAGGATTCCATATATTTGAGTATTCTTTGTATATGTGCGGCTGGCATGTTCACGTACTTGGTCCGACGTATTTAGGGACTGGGGCATTACATGTTTTTATGGTGGCCCATACAGGTCAACGTTAATATTGTTGGGTTACATGACTGTGTCCAATAAGCCTGCATATAGGAATAGGAATATCTCATCCAGAACTACTACTATCTCTTGACTTCTAATCTTTTCGAAACTTCCTTGATTATTCGATTTACTTCATATCAAATCTTCCAAATATCAACTTATCTTCTTCATGCCAACAGTATGCATTTAAGAAGTGGACGCACTTCTGCCTTGGCCCTCACATCTGGTGAAGAGGCTACTCCGGAGGGATAGAATCCTTCCATGACTCCAGCGACACCATACCAGCCAGGACAGTCGCAGCCTACTACGACACCAACGACGGAGTACCCAAAGATCGCAGCACCCTCAGGCAGCCAGGCTGGGCAGACTACTACCATGCCACCAGAAGGAAATGTACCTTTGCCTCCACCACCACTATTTCCTCAGCAGTTTTCCCCACAGTCGGAACCTCAGATGCCTCCACCACCGACTGATGGGAGCCCTGCTACTCAGTTTATGTACGCCATGATGCAGGCTCAGTGGCAGCAGACTGAGCTGATGAGACAGATGATGATGGCAGCATTGGCTAGACTACCACCACCACCTCCAGTACCAGCACCAGCACCGGCTCTATATCCTTATGAAGGCTCTATCAAGAATTTTACAGATATGAACCCCAAGGCCTTTAGAGGAACAGAGAAGCCATTAGAGGTGTCACAGTGGCTTATTAGTCCCGAGAAGCTACTGAAGGCATCCCAGTTGCCAACTCGAGATTGGATAACAGCAGTGGACCTACTGTTAGAAGATAATGCTCACCACTGGTGGAAGGCAGAAGAGAGACGATTAGGTACTGGGATCATCTGGAAGCAGTTCTATGATGCATTTTATGAGAGATTCTTCCATATTTATGTTCGAGATGGTCTCTATGACCAGTTCCTACATCTGAAGCAAGGGAATATGACAGTTGATGAGTATGACCCGGAGTTCAATTGCCTGAGTCGATTTGGTGCGGGATTGATTTCGACAGAGTTAGAGAAGGCGAGAAGATTTCACCAGGGGCTTGTGCCAGAGCTCAAGTCTTATACGACTACCCAGTCTCGAGTCTTCCATTCAGCTGTCTTGGAAGAAGCTCGTGCTCAGGAGATTCTTCGCAAGAAGCAGCAGCAGACATCGAGACGACATACCCCAGCAGTTACACCAGCCCGAGCCACCCAGAGTGGACCTATTAGGAGGGCCACAGGACAGTTCCAGCAGAGGCCCTCACCTTATCAGAAGCCCGTTTGCTATTACTGCGAAAAACAAGGACATCTCCAGAACGACTGCAGGACTCGCCTTAGATTATGCTTGAGATGTGGATCCAATCAGCACATGCTCAAGGACTGTCCGAAGCAACAGACGATAGTACAAGCTCGGCAGAACCCGAGGCCCACAGCCCCAGCTCTTCCAGCACCACGGCCCGTAGCAGGAGTACCTCGTCCACCATTGCCACCCCCAAGGCGTACAGTACAACAAGGCCAGAGCTCAGGGCCCAGGGCAGAATTATGGGCAGGTATTCTCACTTGCTGTTGAGGATATAGAGACAGAGGCATAAGTTATAGCAGGTATGATTTTAGTTGCATCTTTTTCTGCTATTACCTTATTTAATACTTGAGCCACACATTTATTTATAGCCACTAGTTTTGCCACTAGACACAACATTCCCATCACACCCTTAGCTAAAAATGTTAAAATCCTCACTAGAGAAGGAGTTGTACATAGTGGTGTTTGTAGACTTTGTCCTGTAGTGATAAGTGGCAGATAGATGATGGCACGAGTTCTTGTATTTCCTATGCCGACATTTGACGTGGTACTTGGAATGGACTGGTTGAGCCAGTATTTCGCTCTCATAGACTGCCATAGGAGCAGTATTTTCTTTAGACCACCGAATGTGGCAGAGTTTGAGTTCACCAAAAAAGACGGAGAGAGTGGTTATACACCCACATCGGGGACTCATATGATGATGCATGATACCCCTCAGCACCCTATTATCACCGAGTTCGAGGATGTATTCTCCGAGGAATTGTCAGGACTACCACCTGACCGAGATATTGAATTTTCTATTAAGCTTATTTCCGGAGCCGAGCCTATTTCATCTCGAGTATATCGTCTGGCACCCAAGGAGTTGGTAGAGATGAAGACGCAGATTGATGACTTATTAGAGAAGGGGTTTATTCGTGCCAGTGCGTCACCATGGAGAGCACCCGTTCTTTTTGTGCCTAAGAAAGATGGGACAGTGCGCATGTGCATCGACTACAGAGCATTGAATGCGGTGACGGTGAAGAACAAGTATCCCTTGCCGCGTATAGACGATCTATTTGATCAGCTGAGTGGAGCAAAAGTATTCTCCAAGATTGACTTACGATCGGGCTATCACCAATTGAAGGTTCGGAAGGAAGACATTGCAAAGACAGCTTTAGATCAAGGTATGGATACTACGAGTTCTTGGTCATGCCTTTCGGGTTGACCAATGCACCCGCAGTCTTCATAAATTTGATGAACAAGATCTTTCACCAGTACTTGGACAAATTTGTAGTAGTCTTCATAGACGATATCATGATTTACTCCAAGAGTCAAGAGGAGCATGAGCAGCATCTACGGATAGTTTTAGAAACGTTGAAGACTGAGCGACTTTTTGCGAAGCTTAGCAAGTGTGATTTCTTTCTCAATGAGGTATCATTTCTTGGTCATATTGTTACGGGTGATAGTATATTAGTGGACCCAGAGAAAGATCACAGCATTCAAATCATGGCCTGCTCCCACATCAGCTTCTGAGGTGAGAAGTTTCATCGGACTTGTGGGTTACTACCGACGGTTCGTAGAAGATTTCTCTCGAATAGCGGGGCCTATGACTCGATTAACTTGCAAGGATCAGGAGTTTGTATGGACAGACGAGTGTCAAGCCACTTTTGACGAGTTGAAGAAGCGATTGACCACAACACCGATCTTGACACTACCATCGGGCCCAGGAGGATTTGTGATCTACAGCGACGCATCCGAGAAGGGATTAGGATGTGTATTGATGCAGCACGGTCGGGTAGTAGCATATTTATCGCGACAGTTGAGAGTGCATGAGAAGAATTATCCGACCCACGATCTAGAGCTCGCAGCGGTTATCTTTGCTTTGAAGCTATAGAGACACTACTTGTACGGTAAGAAGGTTGATATCTACACTGATCATAAGAGCCTCAAGTACGTGTTCACACAGAAAGAGTTGAATATGCGACAGCGACGTTGGTTGGAGTTGATGAAGGATTATGAGATCGAGCTTCATTATCATCCGGGCAAGGCTAATGTCGTGGCAGACGCATTAAGCCGTAAGCCCATGGCACACTTTTGACTATGCAGAAGGAGTTGATTAGAGACTTGGAACAACTTGGTATTGAGGTAGTGTTGCCTGAAGCAGACGACGTATTAGCCAACCTCCAAGTGCAATCATCATTGGTAGAGCACATCAAGGCAGCATTGCCCAATGATGCCAGATTTCGACGGCTAAGAGAGAGGACTGAAGCAGAAGAGCAAACAGGATTGAGGATCCATCCTGATGGGATATTGCGATGTGGTGATCGTATTTATATACCCAATAGAGAGTTACGGCAAGAGCTGATGGTAGAGGCTCACAGTTCGGCATATTATATTCATCCCGGAGGAACCAAGATGTATCGTGACTTACGACAGTTTTTTTGGTGGCATGGAATGAAGCGAAAGATAGCTCGTTTTGTTGCCAAGTGCTTGGTATGCCAACAAGTAAAGGCAGAGCACCAGAGGATGGCCGGATTATTACAGCCGCTACCCATTCCCGAGTGGAAGTGGGAGCACATTACTATGGATTTCGTCACGGGTTTTTCTCGGAGTCCCAGGGGACATGACGCAGTGTGGGTGATTGTGGATAGACTTACAAAGTCAGCCCATTCTTACCTTTTAGAGTGGGCCAGTCGACAGAGGTATTGGTAGAGATGTATATGGAGCAGATTATGAGATTACACGGTGTGCCTGTTAGTATTGTGTCAGACCGTGACTCAAAATTTATCTCACATTTTTGGAGGAGTATGTAAGAGAGTTTGGGCCCGATTAAAGTTTAGCACGACATACCATCCTCAGACAGATGGTCAGTCGGAGCGTACCATTCAGACGCTAGAGGATATGTTGAGAGCGTGGATGCTTGACTTTGGCGGTTTGAGGCATTGTATGGTAGGAAGTGTCGGTCTCCTGTTTGTTGACCATCTTTATCTTGTTGAGAGCGTGGATGCTTGAGAGCGTGGATGCTTGACCATCTTTATCTTGTTGAGTTTTCCTACAATAATAACTATCAAGCGAGCATTCAGATGGCTCCATTTGAGGCATTGTATGGTAGGAAGTGTCGGTCTCCTGTTTGTTGGAGCGACATAGGAGAGCGACAACTATTGGGTCCCGAGTTGGTCTTGAGCACAGTGGAGACAGTAAAGAAAATACAGGGCCACCTGCGAGCAGCGCAGGATCGTCAGAAGCAGTGGGCAGATAATCGTCGTCGACCCTTGGAGTTCAAAGAAGGCGACCATGTGTTCTTGAAGATATCCCTCACTAGAGGCACGATTCGATTCGGAGGACGTGGCAAGTTGAGTCCAAGGTACATCGGGCCTTTCGATGTCTTGGAATGTGTTAGAGAGGTTGCCTACATATTGGCCTTGCCACCGTCGCTAGAGGGAGTGCATGACGTATTCCATGTATCTCAGTTGAGGAGGTACGTGGCGGACAACAATCATGTGCTTGATCACTCCAAGATCACAGTTGGACCCAGTTTGTCGTACGAACAGCAACCAGTAGGTATCCTCGATTACCGAGTGTAAGGTGTTGCGGAATCAATCTATTCCATTAGTTCACGTGGCATGGAAGCATCACTCACCAGGGGAGTCTACTTGGAGCGCGAAGACGACATCCGAAATCGCTACCCGCATTTGTTCGAAGACGAAGGTATGTCTTGCATTTTAAGCTCTTAAATTACTAATAATTTCCTTGCATTGTATTTGATCCCCCGACATTAGTTTAATTTCGAGGACGAAATTTTCTTTAAGTTGGGTAGGATGTAAACCCCCAAGATTTTCTAATTAGTTTTAGTGATTAAATTTTTTTTATTATATATTATTTGGCATTAAAGAGTTAGTTGGTATATAGGGTGCATTTCTAGACATATATATATATATATATATATATAATATATATATATATATATTTTATGTGCATGATTTTGTGTGCTTGATATTTTAAAGTGCTACTAAATATAGTCATGATTATTGTAAAGATTTTTATTACTTAATTACAATTTATTGAAATTTATGGGATTATATGCCTTATATATATATATATATATATATATATATATATATATATATATATATATATATATATATACATATATATATATATATATATATAGAGAGAGAGAGAGAGAGAGAAAGTAAAAAGGAAAAAAAAGGAAAGATGCTGTGGTGGTCGGCCCACGTGGGGACCGACCACAGTGAAGGAAAAAGAAAAGGAAAAGGAAAAAAGAAAAGGAAAAGAAAAAGAAAATATATATATATATAGCACCCACCCACTTAAGTGGGCGGGCCCCCCCTCCCCCCCATCCCATGCACAGCAGCAATGCTCACGTAGCAATAGCAACCCGTGGGCAAGGCCCAAATGGGGTTATTAGTAATAGTGTTTGTGTTAGGTTTTTGAACCAACTTGATATATATTACTTTTTCCACAAGCTCAAAACCCTAACCTTCCAAACGAAAGTTGATGCTGATCATACCCTCTTCGCCTGCGAATTCATTTCACCAGCGACAGAGCTTTGTGCACGACGAACGGAGCATCAGAAGTCAGCCCTACGTCACCCACGAGCAGTTTTCCCACTCAAGGTACCCTACTTCCCTACGATGTAACTTTTACTCGTAGCACCGATTTTCGATTCATAAGATATTCTGGAAAGTAGACTTGACCCTCTTCGAGATCCTCTAGGTGGATTTTGAAAACAACCCATCGACTTGCTCGAAAATCGAGACGAAGTTGAACAAAAATCTGTTTTCTGTAACGCTAAAAACTGTTTTAAAACGACAACTTGTCGGCCAATTTCTTGTTGTGCAGTAAAGTTCTGTAGGAACTAATTGAAAACAGTGAAAGAAAATAAACCGAGATCGCAACGCATCTTCTGGATCGTCGTTTCGAT